>DWDV01000755.1:0-15206 GCA_018245615.1 Mimoniades ocyalus
GACTCCGAGCCACTACTAGAAAATCTAAATTGGAAAATTTTGTAGTGCCCGACCCGGGAATCGAACCCAGGACCTCCCGTTCGGCCGTCGCCGTCGCCGTCGTCGTGTACATTATGTACATAAACATTATGTACTTGTACATTCTGTACCCTACTTGTACATTATGTACTTGTATATGATGTACTTGTCTCGTTATCATCATCATATTATAGGAAACTATATGTACCTATATATTATGATTAACCCCTTTCTATGGGGACTTTAAATAATGAAACATCACGCTTGTATCTCCTCAAAGAGTTAGTCAGATGAGTTCAGTATGTCATTTAGATTCTCTTAGATTTCATCGTTAATACATAGTATTACCAACCGATATTAGCATCATTTTTTTAAGAGCTACAATTTATTTTTATATTTTAAGTATGGTTGTTGTTATAACTATGAAACTAGTATAATATGCATGGTCTAGGGAGAGACAACTAAGTCCATAACCCTTCATCCTTGAATCGTACATGGAATTTGAACGGAAGAATTTGATTCGATGAACGTTATGCTAAATGAGTCGGTTCACAAATCCCATTATGTACTCGTAATTCTACCGTGCATCAGGGTGATACCCCGAAAAGGCGTAACAAGACTGTAATCAGATATAAATGAGAGATTTTAATAAACCTCCTTGGAAGTGAAAATATTTTCTTTTTAAATTTAATAGCGAGGAATATGTACAGGCTGATTATTTTTCAAAATATAAAATAATAAAAATTTATCTCTTGGTTACCAAGCAAATTCACGACGAGTTTTTTGTGGTAAAATATTAATATTATGTTCGGTATCATTAGACAAAGACACTTAATGAAAATTTACCACTGCAAATTTGCTTAACAAATTACATGGCGTGACCGCTTAAAATTCATGTGTACCCATTCTATTTCTGTTTTACCCGCTTTTGCCTGCAGTTCCACGTGGAGTTTACATTTGCAATGTACATACATAAGTATAGATAGATAAGTATAATAACTTGCTTAACAAATGCTTTGATTTAATACTAAGTTGTACGATGTAATTAAAACTCGAAAATTCAACTTCAATTTCGAAATACCAATAAATTGTGTATTATTATGCTCTTTAGTGTTACAAATGTTCCCAAACGACGGTGACCATTTAAGTCATGCCAACCGTGTGCCTATTGTTAGATTACGTATATAAAAACATTTGCGTTGGAAAATATTTATTTTTGAATTATTTGTAATTGAATTTGTCAAATAAATATGTCATTTGTAATCGAATGTGTCAAACAAATAAACTATATATAAAATAAATTAAAATAAAATAAAGTAAAATAAATTAAAACGCGAATTTAAAAACGCAAGCACCATGTTTTTTTATTCATCGAGTTGGCGCACTTATTCGTCAGATTCAATTTGCTTTTTGAGATAAAATTAAACGAACTGTTTGGGGGGAATCGAATTGCGTCAGTAAACGGTATCGCCTATTTTATTGACACACTCAAGTAGGAAATAAACTTTACCTTAACGTTTAAGGTAAAATATACGAATTGAAATTGGTAGAACTTTCTTCGAGGCTCCGATACCCACGTGCGTGTATGGAGGGAGTGATTATGTAACATCACGCCTGTTATCCCCGAAGAGGTAGGCATAGGAAGACTCCTCTGCCTGATATGTTACTGCTGAATCATGAGTGTACTACACACTACCCACGTTTTACAAGTGACATTTACGTTCCATCCTGTCCAGGTTTAACTAGAAATTCTCGTTACAAAACTCTATTAGCATCCGATCCGTAATTTGAACGTATCCACTCGACCAACTAGGTAGTGATATTCATATGCAATTTTATGTACAATTTTCATTATTTATTACACAAAAAAATAAACGTAACATCACGCCTGTATTTCCTCGGAGTATGTTATACTCTCAAAGGTTTCATCAGCTTCGTTACATCCGATCATGAAATAAGGCATGAGCCTATTGCCGAAAAAATGATCTAAACTTTTGTTAGACACTTTGTTACATGTAACTTTATTGACTTTCATTTGAAAATGCTTGTTGAAAGTGTTGAAACGATATTGAAAACCTTCAATGAAAAGATACCAGCGCCAAGAATTAATTTTTGCCGAGTGAATTCAATTAAAATGTAAATGAACTGCCGCATTGCCAGCTTGTCCCACTGCTGGCGAGGTGTTCATCGTTGCGGTAGGCAGCGATGAAATCGGAGATGACATGTCGACTTTGGTTTTAAAAAGATAGTTCCCAGATACAAAGGGGAAAGATCTGGATGAAATGAAAGCTTTTCCTTTTCAATTTCATTCAACTAATTCCTTTATGCAGTTACAGCTAATATATCGCCAAACTAGGTTTCCAACTGGATAGGCTAATAGCACTGAATAACAAATCTTATCTGTCCTTATAGACCTTTTCTCTTTTCTCTTATTTTTCATTCATATTTTGCTCAGATAATTCCTTACTTGATGTTTGTCAAACAAAATCTTTATTTTTAGTGAGTATGCGCTCACTTCTAGGATATTGCGTTGCCTTTTTTTGTGAAAAAAATGATATCAATATTAGTTTTACTAATCTTTCACCTCTTTTGGCATTACCAAAATTGTTTAATATTGTGATGATAGTATAAACGTAATATCACGCCTATAAACCCCGAAGAGGTAGGCAGAGAAGTTTAGTATAGGTACTCCCACGCTTGACTAGGCACGTTTGCGTCCCAATATGGAACAGGTGGTGAGTCTATTATAATACTCCTGGCACATATCTACACTCCGAGCCAATACTAAGAGATCTAAGATAGATAAATCCAATAGTGCCCAATCCGCGATTTGAACCCATGACCCCTCGATCGGCAAATGAGAAACGGGTTTGAGAAAATGCTTGGAAGTTTCGATTCCGATCTATGTCCTACTGACGGACGATAGTTATAGGTACTCGTAGTCTGATTAATAATCGAGGTGGATTGTACAAATAATAATCTGTGAATAAATCTTACAATGGATCACAAGTTAGAACATATCTTGTGTAACAGATTTCAAAGTGTAAAATTTTGTTGCAACAATCCGTGAACGTACATGGTGACAGACAGTGACAGTCAGTAGTCTGTTGTTTTATGCTCAGTGACTTTAATTGCTGGGCAGGTGGCGTTGGGTTCATTTCCCGGAACAAACATATATACACTTATTACATACATATAGATATATATATGTATAAAGACATACATACATATGTATGCATATATTAGCACGAGGATTTAATCACGTTTGTTTCATGTACATATATATGTATACTGCAAACAAAATATACATAATGTAATTCCGACGCTGAGAATGTGGGTACGGAGTTTTCCACAGCAAAGTTTCTCGCACCGTTCCCGCTGCATCCCGTGGACGGCGAATTATGAGCAGAAACCGTCATATCTCTGGGAAATGACTTCACTACAGCCAACTCTTGCGTGACTTCTCTCGACGTATGTAGGTGTATATAAATATATTCAACACAATTCCGAAACTTAATATATAAATATATTCAACACAATTATGTATATAAATATATTCAACACAATTCCGAAACTTAATCCCGAACATATCCACGTACGGGAAATAAAAGTATATAAGAGCATCATAAAAACGTGTTACGCTTCCAAACGACCGTTATAAGTACAATCGACGATAATTCGCCGCGAAGTAAAACAATCCGACATTCGAGTTCATTCGCGATGGTCTCTGACAAATTGTCAAAGCTCGTCCGCTCATGACTAATTCAATCTCACTCGTCGCTTTAATTTCTTTTTGAACTTTAATTTAATTTTTTATTTCTAGAAATATACATTTATATTATGTATTCCACTACCAATTTTAAATATACTATATTGTAATTCTATTCTACATATACTTTTTCCTTGTCGGGAATTATAGGCGTGATATTATTTTAAATATACTTTAAGATGCACACAGACAAAGTAACCAGTAAAATACACATTATTGTTAATCAATGGATACAATAACAGTAGCTCACAGACAGGTTAGTTATTAACCTTTGGCTATCTGCGCTTGAATAATTCAAATTCAAATGTTCAAAATTGATTCAAATTTGAATTGAATTCAAAATTGATTTATTAGAATACTTTTAGTACGTCATAATTATGCTACCACCGCTTCGGAAGATGCCTCGCTATGGAGAAGAAGCGGCGAAAGAAACTAGATGGAATATGTTCCAGGCTCCGAGACATTATTTGGTTGAGACCATGCCTAACAAGAGAACGTAAGTTGATTGTGGAAGGTCTTTGGACTCATTAACGTAAACTTTAATGTTTGTAGTCTTTTACCGTAAGCGGGTAACTCGTTAACATTATTATACTGGCTTTGTTCTTGTGCGTCACGGCTTCGCTGCGCTCGCATTTTTTGTCAACTAAGGCAGCCATCCACATTCCTCCCTAAAGTCGCTAATTTTGATTGATAGAAGAAAAATGGTTTTGTGTATATTATGTAATAAGTTATGTATAGTATATATGTATACTGTGAAATATATAAAAGTCATGAATAATAATACAAAGAAAAATATTAAAATTAAGTACAAATTTGTGTTAAGAGAAACGTTACTTTAATGCATTTTAAGTGAATTGTTTCCGTAATTACAACTTACATTAATAACATGAAATTTAAATTAACTTAATTTTCGTATAAATTCATGCGGCGATTCCCTTAGTGTTGATTAGAATGGACACACGTAGGAAAACACCATAAAGCGAGATAGATACGTACATATCTTCACGCCAAGACCCTCACGGGATAGACAGAGTACCGAATGCCAAATATCACTATCCATATAGACCTGCCGCGATTCTTCGACATTCATCACTATCTTTATAAAGCAAGACAGATGTCCACGTTGTGTCGACAATCTTGTGTCGACAATTGAAGCTGAAACCAGTACACGGTATACAGAGTACTAACCAATGACCCAAAAGCCGAAATGTACAATGATTTTTTAACATTTTCTTTAACTTTGGACAAAATCTTTTAAGTTGAGTGCTAATGACTTATTCAAGTTTATAAATGGAGTGTTCTCTTAACACTTAATATCAACATTTACGTCTTGAAATAAGGGTTAGTTGTTATGAAATTTCATTTGAACATCTTATCGATTAAGTTAAGATTTATTTTATTCAGTTTAGATTACTACAAAGTCACCTACATAGCTGAAAGAATTAGCTTGCTGAAGTGGCCATGGGCTGGGCATATGGGCTTGCTAAAGACCAGGCGAGTTCTGGAGTGGAGACCACCGGTAGCCAAACGTAGTGGCAAAAAAGAAAGACAAATTTTATCTTCAAATAGGAGTTTTCTTGTTCACATTTTAATAGATTATTGATACAACATAAAACGATGATCGCGTATTGTACTATATACTGCAATGTATTTTGTACTTAGGATTTCTTATTTATATTTTGAAACCCGTGTCATGAACCCTCCTATAATATAAATGTTTTAGAACTTAATTTACTACGCAAAATAATTTTTTTAGCGACATTAAATAAAAGAATAATAATAATGAAGTCCTTTAAGGTTCACTTCACATGATTCATAGAGCCCGTTGGGAACATTAGCGATACACTAAATTTAAGGAAAAATATAAGCTAACACTAAATTTAAGTAACGAAGTAATTTTTGATTCAAAGCTTACTTCAGAATAGTAGTTAAACCAAAAAATAGGCACGAATGTTTGTGTAGTGTGCCTGTAGTTTTTAATTCGAACAAGGATTGCTACGGTTGCAACTTCTTTTACCCTAATCATAAGTACTACTCGTATATTCGTTAGAAGTCTCCGAAACCGGCGTGCATGTATGAAGAGAGTGATGAATGTGGACGAAGCACGACAGGTGTGTGAGAATAGAGATATTTGGCACTGTGTGCTCTCTGCCTACCCCGCAAATGAAAATATGTATGTGCAAATATGCCCATCTCTTCGGAGATTGCAGGCGTGAAATACATACCCAAGTCAAATGATTGTGTGATGAGCACCAGTATTTGTTGTCTGAATGTAAATACATATAAATGGGTATACTTTATAAGAATTTATATACAATTTATGTAGTGTATCAGCAATATGGTTTCCATAATATTGATTTTCTCGAGTGTATTTTGTGATCAGATGACAGTGAGTGGAAACATCCCAAATTAATATTATTATTTATTTACCCAGAATTTTTCACCGCGGTCTTCGCCCCAGCCGACAATGCGGACGCTGTGCAGCCCCTTCATGTAGTTGTCTCCGTGTCGGCTGCGGCGGTACACTCCGTCTCGGTAGTGGAAGAAATCTTGGTGGACCGTCATTATCGCTACAAACATGTAATAGATAAATATCTACGAACAAAGCATTTGATACATTGAAGTAGTGATAATTCGAGGAATCCCTTATAAAACCGTTTATATTTATATATCCGGCTTAATCCACTTGGATTTCATATTATCCCAATCATTGTAAGAAATAGGCAGTTAAATAAAAGTAAATTGGTTGCCATAAACAACATATGAAACCGAGTGTATTGATGTAATTAAGGCAACACCAAACCATTCTTTTCTGTTTATTCTAGCTTAAAAGATAAAAAACCATACCTTACAGTCAGAAAATGTTTGACTGGTCGTAGATATGGGTAGGTATTGACAACGTGGTTTTACTGTCATCAAAATGAACCTTTTAAAGGTCGTATAATCCTTCACGAAAAATCGATTACAAAAACATCTATCAGTGTTGATAGCCAATGTTTGAATTGTTGAGACTTTTAGGCGATCAAACCTCTACAGATGAACTGATATTACCAAGCCGAAGAAACTACGATTCACGCAAACGTACTTGGCTAATTCAATAAACATACTTCTTATAAAAGTATTTTAGTTATAATTTTTCGTATTTTATTTTTTATTCTACGCGCCTTTTCTGACCGCGTATATTTGAATCGTTCGAAATTCACACTGGAAATATCTTTACAATTTCAAATCCCTACTCCTTAACACAAAAGGCTAAATTGTAACGAAGTACGTTTTTTTTAAAAATTCAGTTATTTATTATTTATTCCCATTAAGTAATAAATTAAACCGGAAATAAATGCAAAAGGAAAGTTAAGTGATATATTTTATCAATGAGAACAGAAAACACGTGCAAGTCTGATATGCTTTCTAACTCATATTACACACTTCCAGAACGAAATGCAGCCTTGTAATGTTTTTTTTTATCAGAATTGTTCCAAGGGCTTGCGAATTACAAACATAGAAACGTCATGTCGCCCCGAATTGATAAACTGTACAAATACACTTTTATGAATTAATCTTTGATGATTTATAAAGATCATTAGTTTCGTAATGAGGTTACTGTTTGTGTAGATCATGAGATGACGAACAATTTACAAGAGAGATTTTTAATTTCACATCTTTTTATACTTTATAAAAGTGACTGGCACCTAATTTCTGGAGCAAGTCGTTAATGCTATGTGATATAAATTACTAAAACATTAGTTAGAGTAGTGTTAGTGCTAAATAACAAACTCAATTTTATTTGATTTTCAAAAACTAATCTTGTTTTTAGTTATACAAATAAAAACAGAAATACTATCCTTCACTGTATTTTGCTCTTTTTTTATTACCACTTACCATGCACGGGTCCAGACTCCATTATGTCATACATGATGTCCTCCTCCTTGGTCAGCTTGCCGGGCGGTCCGACCTTGTACCTGGAGGTACGTTGCTCGATGGGTGGCCTGCAGCCGTCTTCGATAAGGTTACCTTTGGGCCTGAATGGACAACGCGTCCTCTTTCCCCTATAGGGGAAGCAGTCTTCGTCGACCAAGCTACAAGAGCAAGCAAGTAATATTAGGATTTACGGAAACGAAGAAAAATATATGTAGAGCGAAGCTTAAATCGGATCGTAAATGTACAAAAGTGAGAGAACAGGTCAAACGTGTTGCCCAGATATTTCTAGATAATAGTATAACCGCATTTTCTTACGTTTTATATACTCTTCTGGCGTATACGGGCTCTCAGATCATATAGTTAAAACATCAGAGTTGTAAATATGCTGAACCAGATTATTAAATAATCGATTAGTTAATGACATCTGTCTCTATCATACTACGTATTTAATTTGTTTATTATTTTACCATGTTAGGCAATAGAAGGCACTATAGGTATAAATATACCTAAACAATTTTTGATAATTGCAAAAAAACGAATAGAATTTCTTGATTGTATTGTAAGAAATAAATAGATTATTGGTTTGTTTGATTCTGATTAAAAAAACCAAACTTCTGCATTAATCATTCAGGTTATATCAAAAGTAAAAAAAATAATTATCGAACTATCGTTTGCTTGGAGCAAATCAATATTTATACATCGCAGGCGCCAATGTCTTTGAATTGGCCAAAACTTTCATACATCGTAGCCTGAATGACCAACATACCCTGAATAATCACGAAAAAGGATTACGTAATGCTAAATCTCAATGAAACTTTCTCGCAGACGTTCCGATAACTTCTATAAATTTTTACACATGACCGCAAGAAAATATACGTTCATCTAGCTTAATATCTTATCATAGGCCTCGAAAATAATTAAAAAAGGCAACATTATACCCGTGACTCCTCGCGAAATTCCAGGCGATGTCGATGTGACCTCCCTTGCAGCCCTGTTGGCCGCGCTCGTTGCACGAGAGGAGGACTTGCGGACTCATCACCATATTCTCGGCTCCGTTCGACTGGATTGCGAATCTAGAAACCAAGTTTAATACATGAGTATAAATGTCGTGACCAGAACTGGCTCTAACATATTTTCATGACAACCTTACATGTAACAGATTTTTTAAATATTCGTCAACTGTGTCTGTTGCTCACACTCGTACCAGAGTCTGTGGAAAGTGGGGCGAGAATCTTTCCCTACCGGTTTTTCTCTATTGGTAAATATACCGTTTCAGTGGGTGTACCTCACAAAGTCGACTAAATCCTTAATTCAGATTATATTAAAATTGCGTACACTTAAACTTGTTTACTTTGACATGATCCTAAAATTATAGCGATAACCTCCCTACCTCCTCTAGTACGTATTAGCAAAATGATCTTAAAGGTTGTATGTTTTATAAGTACCGCCCCTCTTTCAGTCTGACGTTGCATTTGAACTGTCTTAAAGACACCCATTGTATCATATTAATTCAGTACAAAAACACCAGTAAATGTATTGTAGTTTCATCTTCATCATTATTATCCTCATCAACTCTTCAGGGTGCTCAGAGTTGAAAGCTTACTAGCAATATCCAATATAATATTACAAAAGAGTACCGAAATACGACTTGTATTCAAGTTAAAATACTCAGTAGGTACTAGCGTAGGCAGTAAGAGAATAAGCATTATCTCTAGCCAGAATCATATTCGAAAATACAAAAGCAAAAAATAAAACAGGCCTACTAAAAATACCCTAGAATTCAGATCCTATCCAGAACCACATTCCCGTGTAGATATTCTATTTCGAACTTAATCCTCATCAGTATTACTTAACCACGCTACGATAACTTCATTAGTCCACTTGAGCATACTGGCTTAAGCTAATACCATGACAACATCCTCGAGAAAGCATTATGTCGCAAACATTTGTATCGGCGAGAAATAGACCTAAAGTTTTGGTTACAAGTCCGAAATTACCATGGCAAGTGTGGAGATCTAATGAAGATACGGGTAGCAGAAATATCAAAATGCCCATTCACGCGATGCAAGGTGGCTGCCACTCAAACCACAACTTTAAGAGCTCTCGCTTCTATTTTTAGCGTCAAGTGCCCTTAACATTCGCATCTACAAAGTCGTAGACTCGACTTGTTACTTGGTAAGTGTGTCTTGTCACACTGGAGAGCTGAATAACTCATTGCATTTTAAGGTCAGGATGTAACGCAGTCAGGAGTGTGAGAGGTACAGAAAAAATGTTCTTTGTTATACATTATGGTTTTGTAAGGCATATTTTAATGCCAGCAAGATTTAAGTGAATTCTGTGATTTAAGCATCTATACGTAGATATATTCTTATTATAATTTTGACGGGTTCGGTTAAAAATAACATTTTCCATATTGTACGGTGTTTTTCCTTGATTATCCTCGATATACAGGTGCAGAGGAATCTGGACCAAATTGGTCAGATACTGGCTGCTAGGGGAGTCAGATATCTTCAAAACCGACTTGCGTATGAAGAGAGTGACAATTGTAGAGGAATCGGGTCTAGTATGTAACGATAGACATATTTAGTACTTGGCGCTCTCTCCATACTCTGTGACACCCAGCGTGATCATATAATGGTATTGTAGCGTACAACGTTCTTTTAAAACGGCGGTTATTAAACCTCGGATGAAATCAATCATGGCGGGCGCCACTTTATTCAGTTCATTTCGTTCCACTGACAATTTGAGTACATTAACTCATTAGCAACGCTCATTTAACCGATCCAATCATGTTCGTGAACCAGACGAAACACAATCCAGTTGTGACTTTTTTCTCTTTGTTAAACCATGATACGTACGAGTAGGTATATCGTAAGTGATCTAGGTCTGACAGGTAAAATAAAAATTAACAGCGTCTCACACCAGACTTTGTCCTTCATCTCTCTCTCTCTTGTTTTTAATTATTTCTATCTCCATCTCTGTCTCTAATACTGTCTCTCTCTCTATTTAAAATTTTTAACTGTCAAGCGAACGTAGTTGACAATTTACCGAAACATGTTCCATCAACTTAAAACTCTTCCGAGTAAATAATAAGCACCCAATAATTATACATAATCGAAGATTCCCACGTGATGCATGATTCTTCTACTGGATAAATGGACTTCTGTTGACTGAATATGAAGAAAGACAACACGAAGAATCCTGAACACGAGAGAATGAATAAATGTTCCAGACTAATGAGCTTCAACTCACCTGTCAGATGTGACGCCAGCTATGACGACCGCCCAGTCGGAGCCGCACCAGCCCTGGTCGACGACCGGCGAGATGAACCGCGGCCAGCGCTGCCTGGCGTCGAAGTTGGCCGGGTACGGTATCGACTTGTCGTACCGGATCGATCCCATACGCTTCGTTTCCGGACTTAAGTTGAACGTTCCTGGAACATTCGTTCGATTTAGTTGCTGGGCCTATACAAAAATTGACTACTGACCGGGAACACCATGCACAATGCAATTGTACATTATACAATATAAATATAAATCTAAATAGAAAATTCATATTATTATTTTATCGTCCAGCTAGATCTTTTAAGAGATAGACGGAGAGCAGGAAGTGCCAAATATCTGAAGTGAAATAAAAAAGTTATTTGAAAACTGCAAGAGACAGAAGTTACGCTGTAAATACTGATGCAAGTGATCCACTGCATACAATAAACGGCGAAAGTTGCCTGCCCGGAGAAAGTAAGCTTAACAGAGGTTCACTTTCATATATCAAACAATCGTCCATTCTTTTACCGCGGTCTAGAATCTAGATCGTCTAAAATAGATCTTGGGTCACCCGATAAACTTAGATGTATACATCGGCTGCATCTGAATGTGTACCTACTAAATGCAATTTTTATTCTATTTTTATATAACAACGCTTTCTTTTTACAATCCTATTTAGATGTAATATCACGCTTGTAAACTCTGAAAAGGTACGCAGGGGTGTGTAGTACACTCCCAAATTCTACCAAAACTATTTATATTTATATGTATTGTCAATAATGAGCGCTGAATCAAAAAAAAAAAATAACATATGACGGTTAACGTTCGATATTCATGTTTCCACTTTACAAAACGTATGATTCCCAAACAAATATAAAATGAAGTACTTATTACCAAATATCAATTTCAATGACCTATTATAAACGTAACATTTATTTCTATTATCACGCAAATTGGTGTCTGTCGACGAAAGGCAATTATGGTCAGATATTATCTATGATGTGTATTATATAAGTATTAACCGAAATTAACCTAAGTAATTCCCATACAATCGTACAATCCTTAACTTATTCTTTAGTGGATTTGACACAGTACGAATATTCTAATTTTTCTCAAAGCTGAAGCTACATGCAGACCAAATGCCATTACAATTGATCCTCAATGAAACTTAAGAAACCTTGCCCGCCCTTTTCCTACAACTCACCCAGTTTGTAAATCAGTGCATCTTTCAACTTCTTGCCGTAGAAGTCCGAGTAGTTGTAAGCCCTCCAGCTGAGGCCTGGCTGGTTCACGCCGTACACCACGTCACCGCTCATCAGGCACACGTCCCGCTCGCACTCCCATGACGTCACGCCTTCGGTGTCCACTGAGCATAAGCTGAAATTACAGTGTACTTTAGTCACAATGTTGTTGAAACTTAACAGAATGGATGCTTCGAGAACCTTTTAGAAACGATAGGATGGCAATTTTACTAAGATGGTAATTTTTTCAAGTTGTTTGGACCTTTAAAGAATAAGAATGATACAGGCAATTCTTCTGTCACTAATCGTTCTCTTCTTTCGACCTTTTCATCTTCTCACCAACGTATGCAAATTTCCTCACAGAATGTGAAGAAATAGGTAAAGGGCTTAGTGGTCTACGCTGCCCAATATAGGTGTTACCTGTAGATATATATCAAAAACGGTTTCAAAATAATGTACATATATCAGTATAAAGAGACAAAGTGTATTATTTACTAATTAATATTATAACACAATAATTATTCATTATTCTGTACAATTATTATTCTTTAGAATGTAGATTTATTATTCTTTAGAATAATAATTAATTATTTGTTAATAATCATTATCCACATATTGAAGGATACCGGTTGTGTTACAGTTTCTATATATTAATACGCAGTAATTATACTGGTATAAAGCTAACTGGTGCATTTATTATCTTGTTGACATCAAATTCCAAACGTTATAAAATAGGGCCTTAGAAGAACACGACTGTAATGCTGAAAGCGATTAGAAATGTCGAATTAACTGCTAAGTACAGATCGCATAAAAGGCAGTTGTTACATTTTATCAGATTTCTGATCATATTTCATTATGATACGATGTTAAATTGTTTCTTTTCTCAGAACGCTATGGCCTGGTGCTCTTCAAGACCCATAGACAGCTCTAATTAAAAGCAGACGACACATTGGCCACTTGTTAAAATAGTCTTATAGGCAACTTATATACACTTATAGGCACTTATAGGCAACACTGACCATAGACTATTTGGTTGCCCGTCTGCCAGTTTACTGACCAAGTATGTAACAAATAAACTGACCGCCCCAATACTGCGCGTTAGAAATGTCAGCGTCATTCTGTTCCTCAGTGCAGTTAAACAGACAGCAAAGAAATGTCACTTATAATTTAGTCCAACAATTGTTTTAATTATAATCCTAGTGCTTATTCATCCAAGGTTACGGTAAGCTGATATTTTGAATGACAATCTCTAGACACTGTTAGGCCTGGAATCAGACTTAACATACGTGTCTCCTTGGAAGCGATATGCGATACATAAGCTATATTTATGTCATTATTTTAAAGTAGGTATATTATATAACTATTATGTAGGTACATCAAATAATAAAAATATACATGGAAATAACATAAGTTACACTCCTTCCGAAAAGTAACATTATATTATATATATCTTCATGTATAATAATTATATGTAATAATACAGGTAATAATAAATTATTTGAAGTCTATTAAAATAATGAGCAAATATTCAACTCAGAGTAAAAACACGAAATAAAAATCCTTAACCTTACACCCAAAGCCTTACGCTTCAACACCTTTTAATTTAGAAAACCTGATTTTACCATTGTGCGCGGTAAAACTGCATACCTAGTACAAAACCAGATAATAGGAATGATGTTACAAATGCAAAGCTAAGCCACAACGAGAACGATTAAAAGGTCAGCATTTTAATTGTACTGACGCGTGTCCCCCACTGTTGAAATCTAACCTAGTTTCATTTAGCTCGATCCAATTGAATAACAAAAATAATATGAGGACACATACATAGCATGCGTGTAGTGGTAGGGTTCGCGCGTTTATAGCGCAGATGTGTTGGCGGCAGGAAATTATTGCGTTCTAAGGTAGATTGCGCGTGTCTCGAGAAAGCCTATTCTTTCTTACAATGAGTAGTCCTCAGATATTCTTAAGAGAAAATGCATTATCATCAAGAGAGCAAGAGAAAAAGCATCATTATTATCTAATCATCATTGTCACATTGTCATCATCACATCACTGTTACGTCATCATTATCAACGTTTTTGTCATAGCATAACTATTGGATTCGTATCTCCTGTAACATGAGACGTGTTGAGACAGTGGCGTAGCGTGGCTTTCAGCTGCCCGGGGCGGGAAAAAATGTTGCCGCCCCCTTAAAAGTGCCTTCGTGACAATTTTGGCGAGCAAACAAGAAAGGTATACGAAAAAAGAAAAAAAAATGTCTCCGGAGAATGGCGGCGATTATTAGACCATTAGTCAGTCTGTGTGGTCGGTATTCTATGAGAACAAGAATGTTAGTAGGTGCCAACCGATCGGCAACGCGTACAAAACATACATGAGTTAAGACGGTACACTTGTAGAATTTTATAACAATGTAGGAAAATATTTAATATATTTTATAATTAACAGCATTCCGAATACATAATTGGAGTTGCGTGTTGGATATACAAAAATTTAAATTCCATAAATAATAACCAGTAGACTTCCTCTAATGTTTCCTCGTTCGCGAGCTGACCTCAGCAATAGGAAGCCATTAGAATTTGAATAATTGATTGCTAAGTTGAAATGGAAATGTCCTGAATTATACACTGTCTGACTGACTCATAATCTCAGAGTTTGACCTATTGAAATTAAGGCAATGGATATATCTGATGACGTAACGCTAAGATTATCAGGAATATTATTATCCTTAAGGGGGTAAAATTGTAGGATGAAACTTTCCAACAAAGTGCCTTTATGTTTGAATGGAATGGAATGTTCCCTTAGGAATGGTGGCTGCTGTAAAAATTCGGCATTTTTGTGTCAGCAATGTGAAAAAATTAATACATAAAGTTATAGTTTGAAATAAAAGTATCACTTTTAAACTTATTATATCATGGCGGTAGAGTCCATTCCATTGAATTCCATTGTGGGACGTAAACGTAACTGATGAAATGTGGGATTGTACTACACTCCTCAGCC
>DWDV01000756.1:0-15200 GCA_018245615.1 Mimoniades ocyalus
ATCCCTGACCGCCGACGGGCAGCCGCGTGGGCGACGCGATAAGCTATGCTCTGCGATCTTCCATTGCGATTATGAGCAGAAGCCTTCCAATGAGATTGTATCATTATGATGATGATGATGACGGCAATATGTATTGTCGCACAACTTTCCTTACGGGTAAGCAGAGGCAAAGTTCCTTTGCATCACCCGAATTATTCCCTTATTGGTTCGTCGAGTTCGTCCAGTTAATTGATTGCAGAAATTAATGAAATCATTGACTGCCTCTTTGGTCGTGTTAGTTGCAAGCGCGGCTGCCGATCGGGAGGTGTTGGGTTTTAATCCTGGGTCTACTACTACTACTGGATTTTGCTAGTTTCGTTTTTTTAGTAGTAGCTGTAAGTCTGGATATGTGCCTAGGTGTATGGCAATAGGCTCACCGCCTATACCATACTGGTACGTAAACATAATGTACTACACTCCTCTGCCCACCTTTTCGGGGATTACGGGCGTGATGTTAGGTTGTTTTAAACAAAAATCACTAGGAACTTTTCAACGTCAAACGATACTAGCACACTCCATACAGATTTATTGGCCGCAATGTGTAAGTACGACGTGTAACCCTGAAAAAGTTCGAAGAGTCATAAGGCTTCTCTCTTACGCGCGGAGCCGATCGGCCACGGCTAGGCCTATTCGATTTACGCGTCGGGGATTGATGGACGGACGAATCGCACAGGACAAATACTGTTGATATTCTTGCTGATAATTATTTATTTATTTATTGTCCATTGACAAGTCCAAATATAAAGTAGAAATTGGTGTTCTTGCAATTAACTATAATTTTATTTAAATTATGTTATTTTACAATGTAAGTACATAGTTATATAAATATTATTATTTACATATTATAACAAACATTACATATATACCAAAAATAAAAATATACCAAAATTAATAAAAAAACTTACGAGTATGTGCCATGTACGTAATATATAAATACACAGATGACAACTGGTTCGTTCGCTCCGCAAGGTATTTGGCCCCCGACACTGTCTGCTTAACTCCGCGTGGACCGGGCGTGACGATTTAATATTAAACAATAATAACAGTCACGCATGTATTGAATGGATTACACGTGTCCGACGAAAACGTCGTTCATTTTAAATCTAACGCTTCATATGTTAAATGTGATTATGTCTATCGCGAAGCCCCTAAGTTGTGTCGCTAATTAATTCAAGCCGTCTTACATCGTGGACTTATTTAAAAAAACCTTGCCGCTGTACGACAGTCCAAGACTGTTACGACTTCACTGAAAGTTGACTTAATGATAGATGTGATGTAACTAGCATCATTGGAATTGCAAATACGTTGTAATATATGTATATTTATATATGTAAGTATATATCTCTCGGTTAGGCAATGAGGAAATTATAGCACGTTCGGTTATTTTAAGACTGCGCTTTAAATAAAAATTTCGAATATCGCTGTATAATACATATATTTTATTTTGGAATATTTTCGTTTCGCTGGCGCGTAATGTGTATGTATGTTGTGTGAATGTTTTTAATGTTCTCTATGGCGTGTGAATTCTTCCAAGTCGGCTGGCGTCGCAGGCTATGGCCTCACACCTCTCCTCTCTGTGAGGACCCCAGTGTTCACCGCTTGAACAATAAATAGAGTTGAAAAAGGTAACATCACGCCTGTAATCCCCGAAGAGGTAGCGGAGAGTAGTACACTCCCCCGTCTCACCAGTTACGTTTACGTCCCACTATGGTATAGACGGGGAGCCTATTGCCATACACCGGCCACATATCCAGACTCGGAGCCACTACGAGAATATCCAAATTAGAGAAATTCAGTACTGACCCGGCATTTGAACCATGACCCTTTCGATCGGTAGTCGAGCTTGCAACCAACACGACCAACGAGGCAGTCAAAGTAGGGTTGAAAAAAATATGTAAATGTGTTGTGTACAAGGGGGTACGTATAATTGTAGTGTTAATGTGTGTAGAATCGTGGGAGGCGGTGTGGATTGTTAAATTTATTTAGGGGTGAAAAAAATGCGGCGACCATGTTCCATGGTCGGAAGGTCAATAATCCCTGAAGTCGCTGACAAAGTTAACCTTAATGTATTGAATTTTTTCATCAACGGTCATTCAGCCTCATGGGTAACCTAACCGTGGTAGGGTATTTCATATTATGTGTACTTGTATCCCCGAGGATTATAATGTCTGTATGCTTTTATTTTTGTGACCTACATACAAAAATAAAACTAATATTATGTGTTTATAAGTTTTAAGTATTGGTTTGAAAAAGTGGCAAATGGCAAAGTGAACATAATATACCTATTGACAATGTGACCATAAAAAACATTTTATAACTTGTCTTGAAAAGATAATTATTAGATATTCCGAATGGCAATGTGACCATAACGACATTTTATAACAGGCTTGAATAGATATTTTTGCAAAAGTGAAAACTTTTTGGCAAACTGACCATAATGAAATTACAGAACAAGTCGCGTGTACTGAAATCGCGTCTCCCACTTCACAGCAACACTTGAACGAAGGCGCGAAACAGATGGCGGTACTGAACTCGGCCATAGGGGCACTGGAGCGGGCGCGGAGGGCGTACGAGAGGGCCGCCAGGGAGTCTGAACGAGCACTCGAGGCCTTCCAGAAGGCGGACGCCGACTTCAACCTCAGGTGTGCTTACCTTTGTTCGTTCTCACCGTTGACACACTCTACGTCGCACGTCGGTGGCATGGAGTGCTAATTGGAACGATACCCCATTGAAACGACTCGAGGGTATCTCTATGAGATATAAACGTTATCTTACAGACAGTTAAACTTTCCAGACAGTGTACGCTGACCTTGATAGGTATAATACATAGCTCGACACGTATTCTCATGTGGATTTTTTTTTATTTAAAAAAATGTATTATACAACAAATAACGTATTTATTTTTCAATTAATGCAAGTAAAGTATCTTAGTATCTGCGATTACTTAGTCATTTTCTTGAGAATTTTAAACAATTAAAAACGTATATCATACGCTTTTGGTAATAAAACTACTTTGTAGTAGGTATACACTTTGTTTTCCCTTACTAGTCCTTAATGCGTAAAAGCATTCTCAGTCTCTTTCTACAAATAAACCTTCCAATTTTATGTATTAGGAGATGCTTGTATAGCCGATAAGTTTTTTTGAGGTAAATTTAATGTTCAAATCACTCTTAATTAACCGCCTACCACCCACTTCACCATCACCAAACGTCAACTGGTAGAAAATGCTACTAGGAATTATTATTTCCGCCCTTTGTACAATCCACTTAATTTTTAGGTTTTACACTAGAGCGTAAATAAATAAATATATTTCTAAGTTTACAAATCTAAATTGATATCGATTTGTCATAGTAATAAAGTTTAATTAATGAATTTTACGACTGCAAAATTGAATAATAGATTGGTAATATTGATATATGATCAGTAAGATTGGTAGATGTTTGGAGTGAATAAAGTATAATTTTCTTTACATTAGTATAAGAATATTAACACTGGTGTATGACTCGTAACAATTGTTACAATATTGTAAAAATTTGTATACGACTGATGAAAATCGTATAGAAATGTCTAGATAGGATATCTTAAGTAATTTGTACCGTTTTAACAATTTCCAGTCGAGCGGAGGTGGAGAAACAGAAAGCGAACATGAAACTCAGGAGTCAGGCGTGCGAGGACGCGAAAAAGGAGTACACAGACCAGCTACGGAAAACTAACGAAGCGCAGAGGCAGCACTATGAACAGAGACTGCCGCACGTTTTCAAACAGCTGCAGGTACGTGAAGTCGTCACAGCTGCGTTCCTTTTAGCCGTCAACTGAAAAGCCGCTATTGATTAGGACGATTCAAATCTTCAATGCAGATGGAAAAATAATTACTCAAGATGTTCTTTCGTTGCGCTTCAAATGAGGCAATTGATATGTAACCGATAATTAATTTAGTTATGTTTAAGATAATACACTTATATCTATGAGATGTGCGCGATGATTTTAGCCACGGTCGTGTAGGATGTGGAATCAACTTCCTTCTGTGGTATTTTTGTAGCGTTAGGAAAAGCTCTCCTTCCAAGTCGGCAAGGCATTGGCAACTCCACCAGTGTTGCACATGTTGTATACGTGACGGCGACCACTTACCATCAGCTGGCCCGCTACATGTTTGCTAAGTTCAGTGTATAAAAAACATCCATGAGATGTAGTTATGGCGTAGGTGATATTTCTTTGATTAAAGAAAATTCTTGTGATCGGTATAAATTATCGTTCTAAATATTCTCTTCTAAATCCGATGCATTTTTCAGTATTAAAATGCGGAGGGATATTTTTAAATTTGGAACGTATGCTTTTTAACTCGTAAATTTTAAAAGTATTTTAAAACCGGCCAGTCACAAACTCCGCGAACCGACATCATTTCTCGTGTAGTTATATTTTTCGTGCACTTTTCATGATTAGGACGGAGATTAGCCTCCGATTCGTGCGTTTAAGGAAAAACTCTGAACTGCTCCTAATTTCCTGGTCATTGTTCAGTTTACCATCAGTATCAGGCCGCAGACCCTGTATTTATTTTATTGTTAATTTAGACCGGTAGGTATGAACTTTACTAATTAACATGAAAACAAATAAAAAAAAAACAACATATTGTAATAAGGATATTAGTATAAAAAATAAAAATAATAACTACTACACTAATGAATATAACGAAATTCCAAAAAAAAACTTAGCATATTATAATATTACATAGAATGACCAATAAGCAGTTGATGTTGACAAGGGTTTCTTGGTCGATCGTTTATACGTACACACATATTGTCACTCCTATTTCCTCTGGAGGTAGGTAGAGGTTAAGGACTTCCACCTGCAACGATCTTGATAGATATCTTACTTTGGATAATTTCATAAACTCCTTAATGTTGGCATTGAAAACACGAGTCTCCTCTCGATAGAGCCAGTCAGCGCTAGGTAGGTAAATACAAAAGAGTTTTGTATTTTTAATGAATAAATAAATTTGACTAATTTTTTGCCTCGGTCTAAACGCTAAACATCTATTACTCACATTGCATAATATCACTTTTAAAACAACGCAACTGCTGTTGGTTGATGCGAATTATTCACATTCATTGCATAAATGACAAAGTTTTTTCCTCTACTCGAATGGAGAGTAGAAAAATTGCAATGTTTTGTTCGCTTTTCCTTCAACTAAAGCGTGCGTCGTACGCATCGTGGATTATTCTATGTGTAAACGCGTAGAGCTTGTGGACTGGTGTGCCTTTGTAAGGACAGTGTCATAAGCGTCGTGAAATAACGTCGTTGCCATTGTAGGGTCTCCGTCCGCACTGATTTCCGCGATTCCTGATTCCGATTATTACAATTGCTAAGTATTGAAATGTCGAATTTTGTATTTGCAATGTCATCTCTCGTAGTTTCGCATTTATATCGTAAATCGTTTTATAGTCGTTTAATGGTAGTTTTAAATAAAACAAAATGTATATTAATATGTGTATATTTTAAAGTACTTATTTAATCTCCGCGTTTCGGTTTTTGTTTTCTGGAACGACTGTTATTTTCAAGCTTAAAATGTAAAGCTTTACGTTCGTTAAATAATGACGCTACTTCTGTGTTCGTGTTTTGGATTTCGAACACATCGTTAAGCGTTCCAAAATTTCCCAATTAATGAATTCGATTGGGTATTACTCGAAGCTGACATTTAATTGAAATCTTATTTTTAAGACGCTCGAGCCATATCTCTCGAATCACATTGCACGCGCATTGAAAGCAAAGATTATATAAATATTTAACCTTTGAAATGAGTATTATTTTCAAATTTGAAAAGCATCGTATGCTCATAACATTAACACTATTTCTACCACGATTTTGTTTATACCTATTTCGACCAAAAGGTGTCTTTTTGACACCTTTGCATTTTAATGCAAATAACTGTGAAAATAATTATTAAATATGTGTTTATAGATATAATTTGTATTATCATTACAAAATAACTATACAAAATTATTAACTTAATAAAGTCATTGGGACTACTATTTTTTTAGATTTTAGTTTTCCCTAACATGCGTACCGATGAATTTGATTGGGTGCTCGAAACGGGCATTTAATTAAAATTTCATTTTTACCACACTCGAGCCAAACCTCTCGGGGCACAGTGCAACGTGTGCACCAATTCGGCGGCAATGTGTCTCTGCGGCTGGCGCGCCGCCAACTGGGTCGCCCCGAGCGCCGCGGGCCGCGAGTCTACCCTGCACTCGGCAAGGGTGTCACTCGTGCGTTTCAGAGGACAAAGGCCCAACGAATCTGATGCTCGAATGGGACGTACAATGAAAATACTTTACCTGTTCGAGCTATTTATTACAATCGTTACTGGTGTTATGTTTATCGTATCATTTCATGGGTCTTGTGTAACTTTTATGCATCCATCGTTTAAGGGCGGTTAGTGAGACATATAACTATTCAATGGTGGGAGTGCACTACACCGGTCTGTCCACCTCCTCGGGGATAATAGGCGTGATGCTGCGCTTTTCTTTTTTTTCTTTTACAGGTGTAATACTATAGTATTGTAAACGGTTATAGGAACTGGATTGGATGGACACTAGCAGTCCTATTCCTGAGGTCCTGTTCGAGGTCGAGGTCGCGGAATTATGAGCGGTGGTGACCACGGCCAGTCACGTTACAGTGACTGCCATTGTTTTTACATAAACGTGTATAGTGGATACCGTGTAGTACCACCTATAAACCATTAGAAAAATTATTTTCATAGAAACGAAATTATTTCGTAATGGTCGGTAATTAATTAATTATTTTCGAACTAGAGAAAAGTGTTGTAAATATATTATTTATTTTATTTTGATATTTTAATTTAAAATAGTTTACACCATGAACGGGGCTAAAGGTAGCAAGCAGAATTGTAACCGATGTAAATTAAATTCTTAGACTTCGCTTACACCTATAGCAAACAGGTGTGATAGTACATATGTACGAATGTTGTGAGAACAATAGTGATTTGTGAGCCGATTATACGAAATTCTAGATTATATTAAATTTTAATGTACACAATGACTGAAGTAATGACACATTTTTTTGTTTCAGGACCTGGACGAGAAGAGAATAAAGAATATTAAAAATTTCATGCTGAGTTCAGTGGACGTGGAGAGAAAAGTGTTTCCTATAATAATGCAGTGCCTAGAGGGGATGGAGCAAGCCGCTAATAGTATTAATGAGAAAGAGGTAACCATTGATTCTACTGCATTCCTGTAGTTTTATAAATCTGAGGTCGTGGGAAAAAAAAACTCTATGCATCACCCGAACTTATCAACTAGAAATAATTTTGAATTTTTTAAAAGTATTTCATGTAGGTCAAGCCACGCTGCTATTATAGTATATATTTTATAAACACATGTTATATAATTACAAATATCGATAAGAAATCTGTTGAGTTTTGTGAATGTTTTTACTATTCAAGCCTACTAAGAACTAACAACTAGCAGAGACAGAGTGATAATATTTTGGTACATATCCACACGTGATCATATGATTCGAAACTAAGTATCAAGAGAGCTTTTGCGGTGGTAACCAACCGACTGATAAACTACATGGATAAATGTATATTTTTATATAGATTTTTTTACGGCACAAAAAAGTTGTGCTCATCACATATATATTTTTTCCGCGTGGGAATCGAACACACGACCCCCCGAGTGCAACGGTCGGGTTCGCTAACCGCTGCGCCGACGCGCCAGCATTAACTGACGCCGTGCCGTGACGCCGCAGGACACGCAGCTGGTGATAGACAGGTACAAGTCGGGCTTCGTGCCGCCCGAGGACTTCCGCTTCGAGGCGAGCGGCGGCGGCGACGCGGCCGACGCGCCGCGCGCGCCGCACGCGCCGCACGCGCACCTCACGGCGCCGCGCGGCACCGTGTCCGGCGGCCGCGTCAAGAAGCGCGGCGGGCTGCTGTCCATATTCACCTCCAACAAGGTGAGCCCCGCCGCCCGCTCTTTTATTACTCTCTTTATAATGAAACACGTGAGCGGATGAATGTGATTCAATTTATAACATAAACTGAGGTGGTGTGTTATTCCACATATTGCTTCCTTTCAAAATCGTTTGAAATAGGTAATAATGAAGTAAAACTAGTTTATATTAGTGCTAAACCTATTGAAACGCCCGTCTTTGTTAATTTATAAATGGGTAACATAACACCTTGATCAACTCGTGTGTTCAATTTGTACATCCCGGCTTCGTGAATATGGTTTGACGACAAATAAGTGACTCGGTCGTTATTAGTAACTTCACTTACGTGTAATGTACGTACACCGATGACAGTTCCACAGTAGGTCTGTAATGATGGACACTTATGTCGCACTCGGTACTCTTTGCCTACCCCGTAAAGGACTTGGCGTGAAGTTGCATTAATAATAAACAAGTATGCCTGTTAGCATCGTGACGTCATACCTTATTGTAAACATGATTTGTGAAGAGCTGATTTATAATTGGGTTAATGTAATCGCAACGAAATATAATTATTCTGTCACAGATATCTCTATTTGCAGTAGAGTATTATAATTAATATAATTACATTACTTTTGAAAAAAAAAAGATACTTTCATATTACATTGTAATGCTTGCCCAGTTAATGTAGAATGTTAATTTTTGGAGCTTAGATTATATAGGTACGCTGACTTTACGCATGTTTTGGGAATATTATGCGTTAAATGTTTTTGTTTCCTATATCATATTATAATTGGTGTATTATTACTTTAGTGTCCGTAATGCTTCTGGTATGGACCTGGCAGATTCTTATTTTTGTTCTAAAAGGATTATATTATATTTTTGTTTTGTATGTATGTATTATTTCTCGTATTACGGTGGTACTAATTCATTTTTGTTTGTTATTCCCCTGATCGATCCCTACCTAACACACGGGTTCACGTAACAACCGATTCATAATTTGGCTGCTGGCGGCCGGTGTCTTGACGTACGGAAAATGTAAGTCGACCCGCGACGGTGAAGTTTTGTGTTATAAGCATGACCTTTCATACCGCTTCACTCGCTCATCTCGGTTGTTTTCTTTTCTCCTAATTTAGATTTTTTTTTGTTCTCATTTTTTTTTCTTACTTCCCCCCAGAATCATGATTTTTTTTCATTCATTTGTTTATGTTAAATTAGGTTAAGTCTCGGAAATGTATGCACTAATTTTGTTTTTATGACGTGACGCAAAACGCTTTTGGACTCGCCAATGGGTCGGTGTCAGTCCGTTGGCTCATTTGTTTCTTTCTCTAATGTTGTCTGTTTGCCTCCCGGCGCGACGCCTAACGCTTTGGCCACAGAAGATTATTGAGGCGTGCAACTCGATCAAGGTTAGTTGCTGTGTGCGACCCTCGTAGCGTTCATTGGTTACGCGAAGGTGACTGACTACTGACTAACTGAATGACTAACTGTGTCAATTAGTCATTGAATCACACTGTATCAATAGCTCCAGATCAATTGACAAATTTAGTGTTTTTTTTTTTTCAATTCCAATAAAGGTGTTCACATCACGTTCTATTTGTATACGATTTTTCGATTCAACGACTCCATTATGTTCAAATAAAGGCCTTAAATTTTTTATATTGATAAGAAATAAGCAATTGTGAGTAGTTCGGTATATTATAAAGGCACATTGATTGCAGTATTTATTGTATAGAGAGATGACTTATCGTGATTTTGCTCCGTTATAGTTCAGTGAATGAGTGTTTAAGAATCAATTTTGTGTGTTATGGTTTTTTTTTATATAATATGATCTTTAAAGAGACCCTCATGACTGACATGTTTGCTGTAAATCTCAGCGTTGCAAATGTTAATAAAAAACACTTGCATGTAAAAGTCTTGTAACCCATTAAAATTCATTCAGAAACAAAAATTAATCATCTACAAAGCGATGGATTAATAAATTAAATTTAAATAATAGTGTAAATTTAAATTGTAGTGTACGATATCTAAAATTGTTGCATGTTGATAGTGGACATAAAGGAAATCCCCTGCAAATTTTTTTATTCATTTCACCTCTACGTGACCAATGAATGTTAAGACAGAGGGGTGGTTGTGTCTGGCGTGGGGTGCATCGCTTGGTTCTAACTGCAATTTCCGCTAAGTGTTCCAACAGCACGAATTCACTTAGGTGTCGTCGTCGTAAAATCGTCCTTACTACGCTCACGATAATGTACATAATTTTCTCCACTTACCCTACAAGATATTTTTGTATTGTTAGCGTAGTAGAGCAATGTTGTAAATTCTTGTACAAAATTAAACTGGTCTAAGGTGATGAGAATACCATCAGCGGTATAGAATTTTTATTTTACAAATAATTAGAATGAGTCATAAACACAAGTCACTGTATCTATTGAATAATGGAAATAAGATTCTCCCCATGTGTGTTGCCGTTTTTGTGTGGGTTTGCACTGTGATGGATTGATTCGCGTGTTGATGTTGATATGTGTGTGATATGATATATTTCAGAATAACATGTCGATCGATGGAAAGGAGGATTATTCAGACTTACCACCGAATCAGAAGAAAAAGAAACTTCAAGCGAAAGTGCACGAATTAAATAAACAGGTGAGCTTAATGACTGCTCTTATTAGGTATTTTGTAACAATGATATCATTCAATTATAAAGCTATTTAAGATTTGATGCCAACTAATAAATAAAAAAACGTAACATTTCGCCTGTAATTCCCGAAGTGGTAGTACTTCTTATCCAATACATCTTCGGGGATTGCAGACGTGAATTAACGTTTATGTTAATAGATAAGTCAATTTGTAAATAAATAAATGTTTGAATCCAGGTTGCACAAGAACAAGCCGCCATGGAAGGCCTGATGAAAATGAAAGGTGTATATGAAACAAATCCGACACTAGGAGATCCAATGACTGTTGAAGGTTCGATCATTTCTATGACACTTGTATTACATTTATGTACTGAGATTTCTTTGATTTTCTCTTCGAACGTTCTAGAAGGTCTGAATTATTCAATGTGCATTTCGTGCGTGTGTGACGTATACAAAACATTGACGGTCAAAAGACAGACTGAAGCGGGCTTTTCCACCGCATCTACCCAAGACGGGATATGGTGGTTGTGTTCAAGCTACAGCAATTTTGATAGTTCGGAAAATAGAGCTAATATGTAGGTTCAATTGCATTAATTAGGAGACGGTATATCGTGTCGTGGGTCGTGTCTAGTTTTGGAGTTCGCATGTGTAATCCCCGAAGAGGTAGGCAGAAGAATATATAACACTTCCACGTTTCACCAGTCACTTTTACGTCCCACTATGGAATAGGTGGTGAGCCTATTTCCATATACCGGGCACATATCTAGACTCCGAGCCACTACGAGAAAATCTAAATTAGAAAAATTGTGTAGTGTCCGACCCGGGAATCGAACCCGGGACCTCCCGTTCGGCAGTCGCTCTCGCAACCAACACTACCGACGAGACGGCGCTGAACGGCGGCGTGCAATAATGATGTCCGGGCGCAGGTCAGCTGAACGAGTGCTGCGACAAGCTGAAGAAGCTGCGCGCGCAGCTGCGCAAGTTCGAGGAGCTGCTGGGCGAGGCGTCGCAGCAGGCCGCCGCGCCGCCGCACGCCGCCGCGCGCACCAACGGCGCGCCGCCGCACGCCGCCAGGTGACGCGCCCCGGACTATGCGTGCCGAGATTACATTTCTATGGTTTTGTGCTGCTACTGTGAATTAATGTTCCTAATTTAAATATGGATAAAAAACGACCAGCTCGCATGAAAGCTGCTATTTTGGTTAAAATTATGTCATATCCCATCCGAATGATAAATTTATTTGTCTATTTCAAATCTGTGTAGGTATTTCCATGTTTGTTCTCTATGTTTGTATGTTCATGACACTGTACAGACCACATGTGGTCGGGCTGCGATGTGAAGCATCAGAAACTCATTTCAATACATACGTTGCCTTGAAAACATCGAGGAATGTCTACGTAATCTAATCTATCTCATAATTAATAATTTAGCATTATCGAAGATGATTCGGACGGCGTGTAAAATAACAATAGTCGTCGATGTGTCCCAGCAGCATCGGCTCGAACAGCGAGTCGCTGTCGCGCTCGGCGTCGGAGTCGTCGGTGAGCACGGGCGCCGGCGCGGGCGGCGGCTCCGTGTGCGGCGCGGGCGGGCGCGCGGCCGGCGGCTCGCCCGAGTCGGGGCTGGGCGGCGAGCTGGCCGCCGCGCACGCCGACCACACCAACGGCGACCACGACCACGACCCGGACCACGACCCCGACCACGACCATGACCACGAGTCTGACTTCGATTATTATTACGAGCCGGATCTACAACCGCTGGGATATTGTAAAGCTCTGTATGCTTTTGAAGGTTAGATATTTTATTATGTTTAAGTAATATCAACAGTAAACTGACAATATGTTATGATATAAAAGTCCTATGTAATTTAATAATCGTTATTCCATCATCGAATATTAGGGCATAATCCTGTACTCTTTATTACGATTTTTGAAAGTTGAATGAACTTTGTTATTAGCAGATTATTGGAAATTTAAATTTTATTCATGTGTTGTACAATTAATATATTAGTCTTTGTTTTTTTGGTTCAGTATGTTAAATTAGATACAATGTTTTTAAGTGAATAACCGATATATTTAATTGTACGATCGATTGAACATCGTGTTCCTCAATTTGTCACGCAAAAATAAACTTCTCGGAAAATATTGTTTCCGATTTAGATCGTCACAGAAGTGAAATAATTGAAACGATTTTTACAATATCAGTGATGGATGCATATCATACATAACTCATTAGAAATAAGGAGTGGTTAATACAACGATCTATATGAGCATACATATGTACGTATATATGTACGTATATATGTAGTGTGTCGGGCCACTTGGCGGAGCTATGTATTGACGAGAGGCGCGTGCGCAGCGAACGGCACGGGCTCCACCATGCGCATGGAGTGCGGCGAGCGGCTGCTGGTGCTGGAGCCGGACGCGGGCGACGGCTGGACGCGCGTGCGGCGCGCGCACACGCGCGAGGAGGGCTTCGTGCCCACCACCTACATCGCCACCACGCTGTACGCCGACGCCGCGCACTAGCCGGTGGCGCCACTGCGCGAGGCTAGCGAGGTAGCTACCTTGGGTACCCGGCAGGCAGATAGCCTTTCGTGACCCTAATTCTAGACAGAAATAATGTATTGCACTAAATATGGGTATATAAAAATTTTATAATTTCAATATATCCATCATAATTGGCTATTGGTGGCATGCAATTTTTTTATTATAGTTTTTGTTTAGTACTTACACAGCAATCAACACACATATTCTTATATTTAAAATATATGAGCATACCTACGTACCCTATAATCCCGTTAAAGTTATAATTACATACAACGATCATCATCACCTGTCCAACCTTTAATTACCTTTATGAGTTCAAATGACGCCACCTCACATGTAATAACGTTCGAAATTAATAATAAAAAATGAATATTTAAAAAGTTTTTGCCGGCATTACAAGATGCCATTATGGACACTGATGACATTTGTCCTATGTAAAAGTTGATAACTATTTGTTGTGTATGAAATAGTTATTATTAATAATATTTTATTCATCATCAGCCTATTGCAGTCCACTGCTGTTCCCTGAGGGCTTGTGCCCACGATCCCCACACTGGGCATGCGGGTCGGGGAGCGCCCACGCCGCTGCCCGCAGAGGGGCAGGGCATGTGGCTGTGCGTGAGCAGCCCGCGCCTGCCTGTACCCCGGCTCGGTCCGGGAGTGTGTTCCCACTCCGCCCCGACACGGATGATTGTTATATTACTAAGATGTTATTAACAATAACAATGTTGTATGATGAATCCTTGGTCCGAGTGGTCGTGTGTTGCCGGCAGGCGCTGCGGCGGCGCGCTCCAGTTCACTGTGGCCTATATATCGTAAAGTATTTTTGCTATAATTTATCATAATATGAGAAGTTAGAATTATTTTTTTATAATATATCTATGTACTGATTCGACTGTCGGCCCGGGCCCGCGATTGGACGAGATGAAATCATAAAATAACATGAAACATTCCATGATCTTATTTATTGTGTAGATTGTCAGTTGCGCGACCGTACATATTTTCATGTACCGTCGTGTATTGTAATATTAAATAGTCTTAATTTTAATTGTAATATTTTGTAACACGTCTAGATCTTCGTTGTGCCAGCCTTTTACGTATTAAGTTTTTTTTTTTCGTACTTATGATAGTGGTTATAACATTTGCTTTTAATGCGATTCCGCCATTGAGTTATCGAAATTATAGCAAAAATAGGTTAATTAATAAATTAATTATCACGTGTAATATATGTAAACAAACGATTATCAGATTTAAAGGGGGAAAAAAACATTGATTACGTTAACGACGTATGGAGTTATTTCTATATCTGATATATCACATTGTGTATTATAGAACGCTTACGTTAAATGAATCTTACGTAGTTATTAACGCTAGCTAAATGTCGTATTAGCCAATGCTATATTTTGGAATATTTGCCGTATGCAAGAAACTTTAATGTATTTATATATAACGAGGTGACGAATGGATGGACGATGTGCATTTGGTTTTTATATAAAAATAATAAAAGTATATGATGAACAATGATTTTTTTGTTTAATTTATATCCCTCCATCCAATTATAATGGGTCCCGTGTGGTGGGGCCTCGTTTAGACGGCGCAACGAGTGAAACAGAAGGTGACATTATGGCAGTTATGGAGCTGTGAAATATGAACGCACGTCGTACCTAATGGACGATAATTGCTAATAACAAAGGTGTATTTGCAATTCGAATGTGTTCTTGTACTTTGAACTTAGCAATTATGGTCCCGCGCGTGGAGAGGCGGCCTTGCCGGGCCGTTAGCCCACTTTCGAAGTCCCTGACACGGGGCTTGCACAAGCGCACGCAGGCCCAGCACCACACTGAATGGTTTTTTTATTAATATAATTATGACAAAATAAAAATGTACAAGGAACAATATTTCAAACCTAACATCACCTGTAATATCCGAGGAGGTAGGCCGTGGAGTGTAGTACTACCTACGTTTCACCAATCATTATGGAATACGTGGTGAGCTTATTACTATACACCGGACACAAATCCGTACT
>DWDV01000757.1:0-15189 GCA_018245615.1 Mimoniades ocyalus
ATGTGTATGTCCAAGTGGAGTGCAATAAAGTGTTTTGTATTGTATTGTGTATTGTATTTCATTTTTTAGTATAGTTCGAGTACCAGCACACGTGGCTTATAATACGTATCTCTTACGTTGTCAAATAATTGACAGATATAGAAACACATATCTCGGTATAACAAGACATATTATTGCGTAGAAATGAAGGCAAAGATAAAAATTGTAACATAGCTATCAAATATGGTAGTATGCTATAATGTAAATTATAGCACAGTATAGTAACCCATATATACACACGAGCTCGTAAGTGTAGCCCCGTCTCTGGCGATCGTAAAAGTATTTTATTACATGTTAGCCAATAACAAACAAAATATAAATACACTGTAATGTTTTAAATCAAATGTTTATAAGAAAGTAAGAAAGAAAGAAAGAAAGTGTATACTTATTTTTAGTGCCGTTGTTAATATTATCTGTGTTGCTGTTAAAAAAAAACTCATATTGACACGTCTGGTGTATCATGTCGCCAGGCCCGCAGGTACGTGCGAGCAGTGGCAGCGGCGTGTATTAATTAAAAAGTTTCCGACCATTAGCACGAAACGATAATGCACATTATAGATTCGTAATCGTTAGGAGTTATCGTTAACGGCCTTAAGCGACCACGGGGACAGTTCGTGATCGCGGTAGCATTTCAAAAGTACGGCTCGTTTGTCCCGTACCGATGATATGAACGTTGTTCTGTGCACAGCTTAGGTACCGGTTGTCATGCGACAGTGACGCCTGCTCCGCGCAGCACCGCGCGGCGGTGCGCTCGCGACTGCGCGTTGGATGTCTGCGATCCATGTCGCGCCGGGTCGTGACGCGATACTTTACCGACATCACGTTTTATAAAACGGGTGACATGCTACCCTGCACCTCCCTAATTTGTAGTTCTTTCTTGAACGTGGGTACTCGCGTGATTCGTAAGCGACCCGCCAGCCAGGTGGCGCCGGCCGCGGTCCGATCCCGTACACTGCCGTGGACCGATCGACCGCTCGGTGTCGATGTTCTCGCCCGTGCGGGGCTTGCCGCTGTTATCCCAACATCAACGGCGAAACAATTGTTGTTATAACAACTTGCACTACGCTCTGATGGGTGTGGTTGTTGCGAGGATATACTAAAGGCCATGTCAGACTTCATAACTAGGAGTGAAAGGAGGAGCCTATTTGTAAATTCAACAACTAACACTACTATTTAAATGATCCTAAACACTATTGTATCCATTGTCCAACATGAGATTGGTCACAGGTTTCCATGAGAATATCAGTTACTGGTGTTAGCTCGTCTGCTACTCTCTTCATATAAAAAGTTTGAACTTATTTATTTATTTATTTATTTAAAGGTTGCATCAACAAGGTGGACGCAATGAAAGGTTACAGTAATTTTTGTGACATATGAGATATATGTCACCTCATGTACAGACGCAAACAACGTGCGTTAAGCATACATTACAAAGTAGTAGACCTAGTAGAAAGAAATATTACATTTGCAATTAATTACATGTATACAGATTTATGAGGTGGTACCAGTCTTGAACAACAACGCGGAATAGTTAGTTATATAGATATGTTTTATATACATACATTCGTATATATATATACACTTACATACACATATACACTTACATACATATACATACACATACAGATACATATAGGTTAAACTGCTGGTGATATGGGGTTCAGGACTCTGTGTAGTTTGGTTTTGAAAACTGGAAGCTTGTCGTGGAAGATATCGATGGTGTTGTCATTGCTTGAGAATTCTTTTAAAAGTCTGCATAAACTGGGAAATATGGAGTGATGGCCTAAATTTGTTTTATATGTCCTGTGGGTAAGCAAAGGTCTCGGGTACCGTGGTAGTCTTGCTGGAACATCAATCGTAATATGGCTTACTAGTTCCTTGTCATCAAGGAGGTTGTTCGCCAATTTATACAGAAATATAATATCCAAAATTTTACGTCTGTCTGACAGCGATATGAGATTACACATCTTAAGTCGATCTTTATAGGGTAAGTGCCTGTTAGCATATACTGAATAAAATTGAGTAAAACGTCTCTGTATGGTTTCTATACGGTTTATATGAGCTTTGTAGCAGGGATTCCATACAACAGAACAGTATTCGAGTTTACTTCTGACTAGAGTCGCGAATAATAACTTTTTGGTATTCATTTTTTTTAAATCTTTGGAGTTCCTAAATACAAAACCTAGCATACTTCGAGCCGACCCACAGATATTTGCTATATGGTGGACAAAGCTTAATTTTGAATCAAAGGTTATACCTAAATCTCTTATTAATCTTACTTCCTTTAATTGTAGTCCATTTATCATGTATTCTTATTTATAAGTTATACGTTTACGTGTGAATTTTATAAAAGAGCATTTTTCAGAATTTAGATGCATTCCATTACATTTACACCAAGAAGCTAATCTGTTGAGGTCATCCTGAAGTGCTTTTGCGTCGGCGTTAGATTTAATTTGTTTGGCGATTTTAAGATCATCAGCAAACATAAAACATTTGGAATTTTGGATAATATCTGTGGTGATGTCATTTACGTAGATGTTGAACAAACATGGCCCTAAAATAGATCCTTGTGGTACTCCTGATGGTACATAGAAGGGGAGAGATGTAAATCCCTTCACTACAACACAAGATGCTCTGCTGTTGAGATAAGAAGACAACCATGCCAGTAGAGGCCCTCCGAAGCCAAAACACGAAAGTTTTTTTGTGAGCAATGTGTGCTTGACTCTGTCGAATGCTTTGGAGAGGTCTGTGTAAATTGTATCAACTTCAGTGCAAGAGTCTACACAATTTGTAAAATATGTAATAAAATTAGATAAGTTAGTGGCTGTAGATCTGCAACGTATAAATCCATGTTGGGTATAGGATATTGCATGGTGTACATGTCGTGATAGAAGCGGATGTAAAAGAGACTCGAACGTTTTTGCTAGAGTTGAAAGTATAGAGATAGGCCTATAGTTGGCTATATTTTCAATACCACCATGTTTGTAGATGGGCACAATTCTCGCGAGTTTCCAAGTATCAGGAAAGATTCCGGATTCTAGCGATTTATTATATATAATGCAGATAGGTAACGAGAGGTGTTCTGCACACCTGACTATGAAGACAACGGGCAAATTATCTGGGCCTGCACCTTTACTTATATCAAGTCTTTTTAGTTTCTTGAATACCTCATATTGCGAAAACTGAATTGAGCACAGAGAGCTTCTGAAGACTGTTTGAGGTATGTCCTTATCGGGTAGGCAGTTATTGCTGTAAACCGATGAGAAATGTTTTGCAAATAAGTTACAGATGTTAGCACCATTTGAAGCAACTTCATCGTTTAGAGTCATTTCTGAGGGGTAAGGATTAGGCGGGTTCTTTATGTTTTTAAGATGTGTCCAGAAATATTTGGGATTTTTAGCTATGTTCAACTCAATAGTTTCGATGTAATTATTGTAGCATTCCTTGATCAATTTTTCAGTGTGATCTCGTAGGCTTTCGAATTTTACTCGGTCAAGGGGGTTATTATAAATTTTATATTTTAACCTATGTTTATTTTTGGTTTTCAATAGTGATATTAATTTATTATTAAACCAGACAGGATATTTGTTGCTTTTACGTTTAGTTTTTGGCACATGTTTATTGATTATTTCGTCTAAGTTATTGTAGAAAACAGATAGCATTTTGTTGACGTTCTCACATTTCTGTAGAATATTCGACCATTGTATTTTGTTAAGGTCATTTACTATTTTCTCGTAGTCCGCTTTATAGAAATTAAATTTTGTGTTATGTTTTTCATGGATTACCTTTTTTTTTCTTACGGATGCAGTAATGTTTAATGGGGGGTGATGTTGGTCAACAGTACAAATGGGAGTTATGTTTTCTGTTATTACTAGGTCTATATTATTGGACAAAACTAAATCTAATATTCTCCGATTTTTATTAAAGACATAATTATATTGCTTAAGAGCGTTTTCTTCAATGAAATCAATAAATAATGAGCTGAGTCCGCAGCTACTATGTGGCTGTAAGTATTTGACGCCAGGTAGACTTGACCATGTTATGTTTGCAAGATTAAAATCCCCTGCCAATAAGACATAAGCGTTTTCGTTAATAACACTATTTGTGTATCTTATGAAATAATCTAATGTGTCTATTTTTACCGGAGGTGGAAAGTAGACGGCGCAAATTGCTACATGATTTAGTTTTCCAGAGTCTAAAATTTCAATAGTAACCCAGAGGTCCTCACAGATACTTTCCCATGCAGTCTTACGACACGATACAAGATTAGTTTTGATAGCTATAATCAAACCTCCACCATTCCTACCTTTCCTATCTCGTCTGAATACTGTGTAGCGGCTATCAAATATTTCGCCATCAAATATACTGTCATTAAGCCAGCTTTCGGTCAATATTAAGACGTCAAAACTATTATTAATGATAATAAGTTTTACATCACGAGTCTTACTGCGCAAACCTCGAACATTTTGGTAGTAGATTTTTAATAGATCCATATTGCTATAAATGAAAAATAGTACTACTGTAAGTATGGTGTATTGTATATATATATAATAATAATAAGTTATAATAAGATATAGGGTTATGTAATAGATGTATTGGTGAGTTAGAGATAGATGATAAAATAATATTAACAAATAAGTACATTAAAAATTACGAAAGTGAGTACAATTGACTAGTCTCGCGAATCATTATGTGTTCCGATGTTTCCGTTTTTCTCATGAATACGCGTCCATTTTTTATCCACACAAATTTGTATTGCAATTTTTTAGCGGTTTCTCTGGCTAGCGCATGAATTTTTTTGGTTTCCGGGGGCAGATGATCAACAACATATATAGGTTTCTTTTCTCCTCCAATTCCTATATGACTAGTGTTTAATTTATTGTCAGGATGTTTTTTATTGAATTGTATCACACTTGCCATGAATGAGTCACGAATTCGGGGGGGATGAAAATTTTACTACCACTGATCTTGGGCGTTTGTTTTCTGGGTTAATTTTAGCTATTCTCGTGCATTTGTGAATGTCTCCTTCTTGCAGTGTATTGTTCGTGATATTGGCAAGTTGCGTCACTACTTTTATTAGATTTTCTGTTTTATATTCTGGTATACATTGGATTTCTAAATTACACATACGTGAATGTTGTTCGACAATGCTCAGACGATTACCGAGATCCTTTACAATGGTCTTCAAGGTTTCATTTTCCTCATTTAATTGCTTTATTTCTTTACACTTTGTATGGAACTCGTTTTTTATATCCTCATATTGAGCGCTTAAGTATTTAATCGAGTCTTTAATGTCATTCACTTCTTTGAATATGTCTCTTGTTTTAGTATTCATGATTTTTGTCATCGTTATCTCAAATTTATCGACTAGGTTGTCCATCGAGTCTTGTATCAACTCTCTTACAGAATTTAGTGATAGCAGTTCGGAGCTTTCTGATGCCACACTAAGATTATGGCGACGGAAGGTAACGTTCGATGTACCGTCATTGTCTTTGTCTAGGTTACATGTGCCGCGTATAGGAGTGTTAGAATTATCGCCTTTCGGTAACTTCGATCGACAGGACGGACAGACCCAGGAATTTTTATAGTCTTGCGAGATATCTTTAAATTTTCTATTTGTAGTATTTAAGCACGCAAAATGATAACAAAAGGAACAGGTGTTGCATTTTAGCTGCTCCATGGTTAGTAGATCCCGCGAGCATCCAGCACATTTTTTTGTATTCTGCGGCTTAGAACTCATTTTAAGGTGTTCAGAGATCCACTTCCCCCTTACTTTAATTTATTGTGATGAAAACACCGGAACACCACCGGTAATAGAAGTCAAATATGCATTCAATTCGTTGCACAGCAATCGGTCACGGCTGCTATATCAAAGACGGGCAATAGAGGATTGCTGTGGTACTTGAGACAGGCGCTGTCGCGGTAGTTTCGATGCGTCGGACAACGATGTTCGTGGCGTAGCTGAGATAACGGCGGTAGAATGGAACGAACTGCACTTATTTACGAGTTAATTTAGAGAAAAATCGTTGTTGCTCACGAACTACTGAATGGTTTTTAACAAAATAAACGCCAAAGTTTGTCTTTTTCAATGCACCACATTATTAACTGAAATTAAAATTAAATTGACCACTTTTTCTGTACTTTGTATTTAAAACTTGAGAGTAACGAAGTAACGTATGTTTCTGCGCAAGCGATCGGTCGCAATATTCGAGTAAAGTTTTAATAAGTTTATATAATATGAGAAATTTATGAAATCAGTTTGTAATATTTTAAGATTAAATTTTTATCAACCATACTTGTATCAGCATTTGCTATAAAAATTATATATTGCGTCAAAGCGTATCTCCAGAAGAATTTTATTCCAATAGAAAAATCAGTCCGATTGGAAACAAAGAGTATTTGTGAATCTTATCCCGAGGGCATGCCGAATGGTACTGCTCGGTGAACACTCGAACTATGCATAGAGACTTGTATTACGTTACTGCGTCAGCATAAAAATGGATAGAGGAGCGTCACACACAAAGAAGGGTGGGTATACGTCTTTTCGCATAATCATGAAAATGTTATCGCCTCACACAAAATTGAGTCTTTTAGAGGAAAATAACTTTGGGACTACAATATGGCTGCGAAGCGAAAGCTTTTTCTCCCAGGGAAAATAAAAGAACGCTTTTAGTCACATTTAGAAATAATTTTTCATACTTGAAACGATTGTTTCTACTGTGACTGTGTGTAATTTGTTTTTGTTTGAATTAATGTCATATTTTTGTGCTTTATTGAACAAATGTAATATTTTTTGGAAGGAAAATAAAAAATAACGAATGGACAAAAGACACGAAAAAGTTACATTTGTAAACATTCAATCATCAACATTTTGAAAACACTCGAGTACTAATTTCCAGTGGAAACAAGTCTCGCAAAGCGAATATTTATGCACTTTTGTTAAGCATTTAATCATGATTGCTGTCTGGTATATATTAGCAATTCCGGAAAATCGATTTTTTTTCTACCCTTTTTATCGTTCCGCTGCTGGAACATTGGTCTCATCTCAGAATGGGAGGATTAAGGCCATAGTCTCCCACGATGGCCAAGTGCGGGTTGGCAAACTTCATATGCCTTAGAGAACAATTTATTCTTGAGAACTCTAAGATGTGTAGGTTGCCTCACGATGTTTTCCTTCACCGTTATTATCGACAATCTTTTATTTAAAGCAAAACCCATGAATTGGTTGTTCATGTTCACCATCATGAACTCTTTTTTCGTGCCACTGTTGGACATAGGTCTCCTCAGAGTGAGATGAGTTGTATATCACCGCTTGTTTAATTAATTGATATTTATATTAAACCATGACGCCATACTCAAGGCACGTGCGAAACTGCTTATGTCGATCACAAAAAACCGTGACACAGGAATTTCTCCTTACTGCACAGCGGAAGTCCACATGCGTCACGATACAGAACAGTCTTTTAAAACTCCCCTACATCGCTATGTATGTGTCGCTTATATACAGGAACCGTGTACAAATGATTATAGGCGTTTTATATGCGTCATATGCGATACAGGATATTAAGTCTTATTGAGATTCATTTTTAGCCTTTTCAGACTTTGGTAGTCGACGAATATTAAATCTACAGCACAGTAACATGTGTATCATTATCTCATTATGCTCATCATAATTACCATAATATTATAATCGTTATCATTTTCCTCATCATTATCATTAACATCATCAACATTATCATAATCATAATTCTTATCATTAATCTCTATATAATAAAAATGTTATTATTTTGATATATTATTACATCGCTTATCTCAATAGAGTTACATACTGAGATACAGAAAGATGGATTTAAAGTCTATTACGAGTACTTGTGTATCACTGCGCACGAGCAACACTTCAGGTGGGCTTAAGGAATTTACTCAAAACTTATGGGATATGACCCAGCGACTCAGTTCTAATGAAGATTAATTTGTATCGCACGAATTTGGACACAATTACAAAATGTTTTTTCAATATCATAGCAATAACAGCCTAGTGGTTTAGAAACCAGCGTCCTACTCTCGGAACCCAGGGTTCAGATCCTGGCGTGCAACTTATTGGATCTGCTCTTGGACTGATTTTGAAAAGAGTATTTTTGATAAGAGCACATTTACTGCGCATTTCTTTTTTATATAAAAGTATACATTTTTAACACGTTATTATATTCTTATAAGTACCACTTGCATTTTATACTTTTTATAAGGTACTTTGAGACTTATGGTATCGACAATGTGCACTTGGGCGGCGTGCTGACGCGCCGTGTTAAGAAAATATTATAAGAAAGAATGGAACGATAAAATAATTGATGTTAATAATATATTGTTACGCGACACTTGCCATAAAGACGCATATAGTTCATTAGACTTAAAATGGTCATAATTTTTCATTTATAATTTTTGGTAATGTATGCTTTTAGCAATTACTTGACTTAAATGTAAAGTTGGCAAAGCAATGTTGGCTGTAGGATCTCCAGCCCTCCGCCCTTCAAACAATTGGAGCAAATCTTTAACATTATTTTAGAACTGTATCATCAGTGGCAAACATTTCAAGGGATCCCTGCGCCGAAGGAAGTAAGCAACACTTTTTTTTTCATGACGCCAGGTCTTACGGAGTAGGTGGGGTGCATCGGAAATTTTCTATTCTTACAGACTTGATGCACTTCTCTTGTATATTTATCGTTCTCATCATACATGCACGCCGCTTTCAGTGACTTCAGGCTCTTAAATAAAATATGTCAAGACGTTTTGAAATATCGCATATTGTCAACAGGCTTCCGCCCTATGACATGGAATTATACGTTCCTGGTAAAAAGTGGGAGTACTGCTCTTTTCTGCCTACTCCTTTAGGGAAATATGGGCGTGATGTCATGTCATATTTGAAATATTACATCAATTACTACCACCATGCATATCAAGCAGTTCGAAGTGTAGTGAAGAAACGAGGTCAATTAATACCGAAACGAAATGCGAAAGTAATTACAGGAAAGCGCCTCGAAGGGGGTCGCTAAACCTTCGCGTTAATTAAGATGAGAAAACAGGAGTTCCTTGCTTCCAGCTGGAATAATGTACGGCGGAGACGCCGGCGCCCGCTAATAAATAGGATCACGTTTAAAAGCAGTTTAAGTGTCTTACGCACTGTCTGTGTAAAGAGGAATCACTCTCAATCTAAACATTTTTAAACATTCTTTGTATTCATCACTATCATCGTCAGCCTATTGCTATCAACTGCAGGACATAGGCCTCGCCTGAGGGGTTATACCCATAATCAGGCCAAGCAGGGCATGATTTATCGCAGGGCCTACGCTGCTGCTCGTAGGCGGTCAGGACTTTTTGTTATGCCTAGGTTGGCTCCGCTATACCGCTATTAACTACCGATGGGTTTAATTGCCTCTTACGACACCCTCAAATTCCGGCATGAGGATGTTTTTTGTTTTAATTATTGGTTTTATTGTATTAATTCACAGCGTCATATCCTTCCAGAAGAACTACGTCAGTTCTGTGGGGTTGCAGATATTTATCATTCGGTGATCCCTGCCTACCCCGTAAGAGACCTGACGATATGATCACAATAATTATGTCAATGTGTATCCAAGCTACGAGCTCTGTCCAAAGTTTGAACACGAAATGTGACATTGTAAACGAGTCCTCGGGGCAACGCATCAGATTCTATGGTTCACTCAAGTTACTTTACTCCTATGTTAGGATGGATATATTATTATGCTCACGGGAGTGACATGTACATGAAATGGATACCTTTTCGGAACTATTCATCTTTAAAAATCTTGCTGCTTTGTTTGCGACGAGGTGAAAAAAAAAATTATAAGTCAAATTTAAAGATGTAAATGAAAAACGAAAATGCATCTACTTGCTTCTTATTCGCTTTTTCAGTGAAAAACAAAAACGGATCTTGCGTTCACATCTTAACGTTGCTTATGAAATTGATTCAGGCGAACACTACTGTAAGCCTTTGAAGTTTCAACAGGCTCGCTAGTTTTTATGAGAAATAATTGCGTCAGCCGGGGTCCTTAAATATTCTCAAAGTAAGTTTGCTCACTAGGTAAATAAAAATGCTGTATTTCATAGCCGTTTTCTGTTTCAGCATCGCTTCTACAGTTAATTATTGATTCTACATCGTCTCGCGGAAGACCAGTACTAGTATCTTAATCAAATAACTCAGATACGGACTGACGCAGGAGTCAAACGTCTCCCAAAGACATTGATTAATGTAGAAGAATCTCGACAGATCTGTTAATTACTATCAAGCAAAGAATTCAATTTTGGATTTTCATATTTATATAAGTACCTATCCATCCCATCTAATGAGTTACAGTTCAAATATCGATTTAAACGCTTTAGAAGATTACATTTTGATAAAAACAAGATAAATTATGTCGTGAACCGTCTGTTTAGAAAAAAATTATAAATGTAGAGAGTTCTTTGATGCTTAAGTATAGCTAACGTAAACAGACGTCTGAGGCGTCTCTCTTTAATCCTTAGGGGTGGCAGCGTATCTTCACTCAGCGCAGATGAACAGTTTCACTAACACAATGCAATCTGTTTGAGATCATCTACGTGCATATGTATTGGCTAATGGCTTCAGTTCTTGTTTGGTGCGGCTCTATTACGATGTAATATACAATCGTAACGTACAATCATGTGTATTCATAATAAAGGCCATTTTATCGTTTTATTCGATAGCCCAAGACGCTCCTTTTACACTACAAGTTTTTGATCACATCATATCATCATCCTGTCGCAGTCCATTGATGGGCTCACGCCTCCCAGCGGGGTTTTTGTCCACGCAGGGTCTATATCTCCTTTGCGGACACAATTATTATGAGAATAAATATGATAACAAAGCAGTGATAGTGCAGGCTTAAAATTTAAACCCTTATTCCGGGTGTTTAGGGATAAAACCCTACCGCGTACGTCTTGCCTTACAAAAAAGTGGTGTGCGTCGTAAGTGTAAATGCCACTTTGTGACTGTAGAGAGTAACATCGTTAGGAAATCTGCACACTTTCGAGTCGTGAATAATTTGTTAAAGCCTAGCATCCACCAAAGCGGAGATAAGAGGCTCGGAGGGGGGATACGTCGTAAATAACCAATAGGAAATCCTTATTCTCTAATCTCCTCTCCGCTTAGTTTCAGTTGGTACGAATTACGATGAGAAATGAGGAGGGTTTTTTTTGTGAGGAGATATGAACAGAATACTATTAGTGTCAATTATAAACATTACAAAATTATATGTAATATGTAATTAACATTAGTGTAAGACACATTTGAAGGAATTTATATTTGATATTAGGGAATTATAAAATGCTTACGTCAAATTCAATAAAATGAAAGACCAGGGTTATATGTGTTATTACGCTACTCAGTGACCCCAAAAAATTAATAGGCGGAGTACGTAGGTACTCAGTTTCATTACTAAGTAATTAACATAGCACTGGACGAAAGACCCTAATGTAAGCAATAAATTTATGTAAGTCTTAATTTGTCGTTACGTAAAACGAGAAACGAGAATAATACACAATTATAAAACGCAATTTTTACGATCCCGTTAAATTTTCGTTACAAAAATTTATTAATTATTTATGAATCCTTCGGAGCCCAGTTTGTTGATAAGGGCCTAGATTTGTTTTGACATTCGCCATGCTCGTACAAATGCAGACGTGATCAGAATTCCGACGACTGGATTAGATCCGCCCTAAAATTTGCTGAACACTTTTCCTCTGCCACTAAATTAAGACTAAGTAGGGCCACTTACTCAATAAATTACTTCGATACTTTGTACAGTGTATAAGATAGCAAGTTAACTAAATTGAATTTGAATTTTATGTGGAAAATATAAATTTTAACTGTTCGTAAGGAAAATTATATTTGACACTCGGTGGTGTCTGCCGACCCCGTACACCTAGCGTGATGATATATCAATTGGAATAGTCCATAGTAATATAAACATTAACTCTTTCATCGTCAAACCGTTTGACACAGATCTGCCCTCACAATGAGAAGGATTAAGGCTTTGCTAGACCAAAGCCTTAGGTAAAGGGTATTAATAATAGTCCGGACATCTGCACTGATATTAGCCGTTTTCGTCCAGACGTAGGCGTGATTAGAATTCAGATGAATAGATTAGACCTTCGTCCAAATTTGCAGCGAACGTAGCAAACCGTAAGTAAGAAGACTAACAAAATCGGCCACTGTTAAGTAAATTACTTTAAAATCTAGAATGAGAACTCAATAGAATTTCAAACTTCAGATTATTATATAACATGTTTTTTTGCGTATCAGCATTGTTACAGAAATGTAAACGAACTTAGGTTATATGAATTTAAATTTGAATAAGGTTATGATGTTCCCATTGAGCATTTCGCGTGGAAATACTTGTTATTTGTTGGTTTATTTCTTGTCAAGTATGTTAATAGCGCCCCAAATTCGTCAGAACTTCGCCGCCACTGTACAAGTGCAGGCGTGTCCGGAATATCGATGGTCGGATTATCAGAACCGAACTTTGACCTTCTTCCAATATGCTGTCGTTCTTATAAGTCATCACGATAAAAAAAATTATTTGCTACCAATACAGCTCTAAAATCCTAAAATATTTATATTTTTAGTTCCTACAAGTTACTGTACATAAGTCCATAAATAAGTCCATAAATATACATATAATTATCATTGTCAGTTAAAGCAAAAATTGTTTAGATTTTATAACGTAACACCACATCAAACCTTGAAAAGGCGGCTTAGGAAAGTATTATTCCCACTCTTGATCAATTATGGTGTACACCTTGGAATTCAGTGGAAACCTATTGCCATACACTGGTCACAAATCCAAACTCCGACCTACTACTAAGATATTCAATCTATGCTTTCTTGCTTCATGCGTATGAACAGAAAGATGAATATACTCGTAGAGGAAGCCTATTTGGTTATCGGTGCTCTCCACCTACCCTACAAGAGACCTGCCGTGATAGTATATCTAATTTGGTGGATCCTTATTTGAGAAATCGTTGATAATGCTTTAGATCTGTGTTTACATTAGCCACGCTGATAGAAATGCAAACGTGATCAGAATTCCGATGTCCGGATTAAATTGGCACCCAAACTTGCCGGAGACTGTCCTGCAGCCACTTAATTAACACTAATAAGACGCCTTATTATTCTATTCAGTGACATCTAAGTTATTTGTAACCAAGATATTAGTTAAGTTCCTTTTTTATGACTCATTCATCTGCGTAGATTAGAGGTATAGAGGTAGATACATTGATCTGCGCGCTACTAACTAAACGTGGGAGCAAAATGACACAATATTTATTGAAGCTTAATTACTACCGTAAGGACTATATTGGATATAAATAGGAGCATATTGCGTTTACTTTTAATTTTTCGTATTACCTGTTTTTGATACTTGTATAACTTGTAGACATTATTGGTTTTACTACTAAACGTTGTGATTATCTATATGTATTATTAAAACCATACTGGAGATTAAACCGTGGTAAATGTAGTGGAGGGCGCGCACCGGGGAGTGACGGTATACGCAATGTGGCTGGCAGTGGTTGTACGCGAAAAGCTGAAGATCGAGCTCAGTGGAGAGGCCTTTGTTCAGAAGAGGATGGAAGGAGGCAGATGAGGCCTTATGCTAAATTATGGTGCTCTTACGTTTATGATGACTGAGTGTTCATCGCAATAAAATCACTACAATATATAACCAAAATTACGAGTTACGGAGGAGGTACAGTCAATAATGGTCCCGACATTTCGTAATGTGAGGTCGGAGTTAAATACCGGTGTGGCCCCAAAACAATTTGGAGCTCCCTAACACTTCTATACAATTCGTGGGCGTGGGTATGTTTCTATGTTTGTGTTGTAAGTCCCAGCAAAAAAACACATTTATTGAAAAAAAAAATATCAGTGGTTATTTTGTGACACATAAAATGTTTTAGTCGAGGTAAAAAAATATTTATACATTATTTAAATAGCTCACAGCTCAAATAGCTCACCTTGAGAAAAATGTACTTTATTGTTCTTTTACAGAGGAATAAATTATTATAATCAAATACGGTAACAAAAACATCCACAACTGCAAAATGAATGGTGAATATAAAATACTTACGAGTAAAATATTTAAAATTTATACCAGATCATGAAAGCAACAAATCGGTCGGAGCTAAAATTAATTAGGCCGACTCTAAATAATATCATCCAGAATTGTGTACAAAATAGAATGAATAATCAGCAAGCACTGCCCTCTGGGGGCCAGTCCGACTTAATTAATCGCTCAACTAGCGGCTCTTGTTACCCACGACCACCGCATCGCCGTCGTGAAAAATTAATATAGCTTCCCGTTATCAAATTAACTCTAATAGATTTTTATCCTTTAATATAAATGTTTAGGTACAAAATGACGTTTGCGAAATGCCTTTTGTGTACGCATTTTATACAAAAACTGTCGATGTTTGGTACTTTCGTCGTGGCGTGTACGATTTGTTTTTATTTTAATAGACAATCAAAAAGCGTTGGAGGATTTCGTTGCCGGCTAAAATTTGGAGTCATGTCAGGTCAAGACTAATCTATCTTGACCAAATAGGTCAGGTGCTGTCTGATGGAGGAGTCAGATGTCTCCGAAACCGGTGAGCGTCTATGAAGGCAGTGATGAATGTGGAGTAAACATGAATGGGGAATAAGCCAAGTCTATAAGAATAGGTATATTTGGCAAGCTGTTCTCTTTAGCTACTCCGTAAGACACGAAGCGTGACGATACAATAATGATTATTATTTTAGAAAATTTGTAAAATATTTATTTTACCCGTCATAATATTTTACGGTATTTTGCAATTAATTCAAACTGACTGACTGATTCAAATTGACTGCCTCATTGGTCGTGTTGGTTGCAAGTGCGACTGCCGAACGTGAGGTCCTGGGTTCGATTTCCGGGTCGGACACTAGCAAATTTTCTAATTTAGATTTTCTAGTAGTGGCTCGGAGTTAGAATATGTGCATGATATGTCAGGATATGGCAATAAGCTCGCCACCTATTCCATCGTGGGACTTAAAAGTAACTGGTGAAACGTGGGAGTGTTCTACATTCCTCTGCCTACCTCTTC
>DWDV01000758.1:0-15184 GCA_018245615.1 Mimoniades ocyalus
ACCGTTATATATTCACTCGGTATTCATGAAAATTGATTTGAGATGAAAGGATTTTTCATTCCCATTGTATCTGCGATCCGAATTAAAGACAAATTGCACGTGCAGAGCGCTCAATGGCAGCTCGCTACCCGATCCAACAAATGTTAATGATTTTTCACGTGAGGTTCTTTCTTCGGTATCCATTATTTATATTTGGATGTGAAAAGGAATGTATACATGTTTTATGTGTATTTGGAAAATACCATAGGATTGTATAGTTGTTTATAGGTATTTACGCTTCATCACGTCGCTGGCGGGGAAGCTGGCGACGCTATTAAAAAAAATTATATATTTCAATTATTTTAGTGCGATAATTGATATATGTCATGGTACTGTAACACGGACTTTTTACTAGCTTTTTGTCTAGTTTCGGTTGTTTTATGAATGATGCCTGGAAACATGATAATCACGCAGTGTTGGACACAAAAGGTGAAAGGTATATGTAAAAGATATGTTCGGTTTTGACTTCAGCGCCTACGATGGAGATGAATGTCGCGGAGATCGAATAGGTAAGTCCCTCTAGCGGTATACGTTTATATGATTTTTTATTAAAAAAACAGTGGTTGTAATGCTTGATGCTACAAAGTTTCGCACGTATATAACAAATATTAAAGTACCCAGGACGCCTGTCGGTGTTTTTGATTCGACATGAAAAATAAATAAATAAACTCCATTGCAGCAACGTTATTGCAAAAAGTAAATTTCGTGGTTTTTTACACATATGCCTATACAAACGAAAATATTAAACTCGCGTACATTCGTACACAGTGTAAAATTTATCTAGTGTATCTATTTCACAGTGTAAAATCTAAAGGACTCATACATATATTGTTACATCATATGTATGTATAAAATTTTAATCATTTACCTATATTTTCATCAATGTTGTTATATATGAACGCATACAAAAAGACGTACAAAGCAGCAATTTTATGACTTCCAATACCAACCTCATAGGTAAAATTGAAATCTGTGCTGTATCTGTACTTCGTTGTGAGCTGAAATTGCAATTTTAAAACGATCAATGGAAGTTCGTTATTCGATGTCAGCTTGCATATCTACGAACAAAAGGCGAGGATTTTAAAGCAGCGCCAAGGGAGGTGTCATGAAAACCAAACTTATATTTGTAATATGTGATGAATAACCTTTTCACAGGCCAAAAAGATCAAACATATCTTTGTACATAGACTGATATATTTTGTATTGACTATGAATAACGTTTGAACGAACGAACGAACGAATGAAAACGTTTTCAGGCACAAAGTCTTGACAAATATCGATTCGTTTTTCAAGTAGATACCTATTACCAATTAAAATGTAGAGGTATTTATTTGAATCTTACTACTTTAGAGTAACTAATATTTTTATAAAAATTACTTAAAGTAATATGATCTAAATTGGCGTGACCTCAGTACATTGTTGTTTCGATAATAGGTACAAGACAATCATGCTTGTAATTCTAAAATGTGTAAGATACAACCAAGCCAGCATAAGAGGTACTGTATAAAGGATTAAATCGAATTTTAAAAGAGTACAGGAGGGTTCTTTAAACTTCGCCATGCAGTCCTTTCGGAAGGATTCGAAGTGGAACAAACTTAATTTGCTGAAGGGCAAACAAACGGACCCCGTGAATTACAATTTTGGAGCCCGTTTTAAGAACTCACTGCTCGTTAGGTACCCAACAATGTATTTACATTGTTACATGTAGCGTCAATTATTTAAATATTTTCATTGAAAGTATAAAATAACACAACTTCACCCCTGTATTTCTACGAAAGTGTAGGCAGGAGAGTGTAATACACCCGCGATTAGTGTGATTTTTTGTGTTTCAAGGAGTAGGCAATGTGCCGATTGCCAATATGAATTCACTAGGCAAAAATCCAGACATGAGCTCTATTGGGAATATCAAATAAAAAAAATATTTTCCGAGCCGGGGATCGAATCCAAAGCCTATTGTAGAGCAGTTGCACCTGCAATTAGACACACGAAGAGGGAATTTACATTTTTTATTGTGTAATTTCCGATTTTCATCTACCAATAAACATATGTTTTGACTTAAATGTATTCTCAGAAAATGACGCTTATGCAATCATTTTGTCTGAGACAGTGATGTAAAAGGGGCAAGTTGTTATTCAATTCGTCTTAACCCGTGACTGCGCATGCTAAGTAACCGTCTGGACATCGGGGTGTAGAGGCGAATTGTCAATACACTTCAACATCTATCCTGATATTACGGAGGGTTGGTCTTAGATGAGCTTTGCACGGAAATTAATGTAGGTACGTACCAAGTGTTTCCAGAACTTCCATTCACATTTTTTCATTTGTTTTTTTATATATCTTATTTTCCTGTTTTTGTATCGATATATAATATCATTATGCTGTAAACATTGATTGTTTTCTAATGTAAATACTATAAGAGATTAACTGCCTCGTTGGTCATGTTGGTTGCCAGCGCGAATGCCGATCGAGAGGTCCCGGGTTCGAATACCTGGTCGGGCACTACTGGATTTTTTTAACTTATATTTTCTTATAGTGGCTCTGAGTATGAATATGTTTCCGGTGTATGGCAATAGGCTGACCACCTATTTCATAGTGGGACGTTCTCTTAACTGGTAAAACGTGGAAGTGTACTACCTTTCTCTGCCTACCTACTCGGAGATGACAGGCGTGATGTTACGTTATACGTAGTCGTCGTTCAAACATCAATATCTGTTTACCAAAACTTTAATCGATTGACCTCTATTCCAGTATAATACTAGATACCTACTAGTTGTTTGACACGAAAATTTTATAACATGTGCTGTAAGCTACATACCTTAGCATGTTCCTGCTGAGCCAGCAGCTGTTCCCGTACCATTTGCAGCTGGAGAATCATTTCGGACAGCTGCCTCTCCTTCTCCAGCACACTCTCGCCAGCCAGGGCTTGCAGCGCGGCGGCGTCAAGCACTCCTCGTCGCTCGCTGTGACAAAGATATTCAATTAGATATATGTATGTTAAAGCTACATAATCACTATTGACGGCGACATGGCATAATAGCCATGACGATGGATAAAATGTCATTCAATCTACCTGAGTAGATACCTGTGACATAGTAATACAATAAAGTGAGGTAACATCCTTATAGTAGACAAACTGATATGCCAGTGTTTGTTTGGTACGTATAAATTGGTTAATTTAATTTTATTTATTTATTCTTTATTTCTTTCGGCGTTCAATCATTGCGATCTCAACCAGTCAACTCACGGTGACTTTGATGTAATGTGGTAGTCACACAAACCCAGTGGCAGTATTTACAACCCACAAAATGATGACGTAATTATTACACATAACATCACGCCTGTAATTGCCAATGGGGTTGGAAAAGGTGTGTAATACCCTTCCACGTGTCACCAGTTGCGTTTTGCGCACCACTATGGAATAGGTGGTGAGCTTATATCTACATACATAATAATTATTTTCATAAAATAATTATTAATATATTCAGTAGGCAAACAGAAAGTTCCAGAGCACACTAGGAAAGTTTGCGAGCTCCCGGTAAATAATTCATCCCGCTAGTATAGTGTACTGATATAGGTACCGTTCCCGCTCGACATGTTGACTAACAAAGGTTGTTATTACATGCTTGAATTTCTCCTACTAAGGGTTATCGTACCGAATTTAAGTCACAACGTATCACGTAAGAAATGACTTGATTACTTCAGGAAAAAATAAAACGATAAAGCCATGTTCACATTGCGTGAACTTTCAAGTACAAAACTATACGTTTGGTTAAGATCCTAGTAGTAGTGGTTAAGATCCTAGTAGTGAACTTTGAAGTACATAACTATACGTTTGGTTAAGATCCTAGTAAATGTAGTATTCCTAGTAAATGTATTTAACTTCAAGTATAAAAGCGAAGTTCGTAATGGGTTTGTTTGATTTTAGCTATCATGGTATGCACATAGTCCCATTCATAGAATCGTAACCTCATTAATAGCACAGTAAGCGTCTTTACAAAATAATATTGTTTGATAGTACTGACCTATAACCCTAGAGGTAATGCTTGAAACCCGGGTAATATACGCAAATATCTAATTTACGCTTCAATTATAAGAAAAGACAGCAACACAGCAAATGTTTCTTGAACGTTACAGAGATTTTACTAATCCCTGTCTGTGGTAGGTCCTGAAATTCTAAGCATTCTACCAATTCTTATATACTATTCCAGTAAAGGTGATAACACCATTTGTCATTATTATTTTTATCTTCATCATCATCATCATTCTCCCGCAGTCCACTGCTGGACACAGGCCCCGCTGAGGCTCCCCATAACTATTGCTACTGCCCATAGACTGCTGCCCATAGACTGCTGCCCATAGACTGCTGCCCATAGGCTCTGAGGACGCTACATACTGTGATCTGTCAGCGCTGCGTTGAGTCGCCTCTCTTGACAACATGCATCCCGGCACGGGGTCGGAGAATATATTCTTACTCCACCCCGACACGGATAATTGATGTCATATAATGTTTCTCATTTGATTGATATATTGTAATGAGTTTTACTAATTAGGATAATATATTAAAGGTATTTAATATGAAAAATTATCCTCAAATTACAGTTATTTTATCATTATCTTTAAATTACGATACCATTCTCTAAACATGTTAATATTTGTGACAATTCTAAGGGTAACGAAATCGAGATAATCTCACACGGAAATCATGTTCCGTAGTAAGGGTGTAGCACAAACAAGTGCACCGAAGGACGGATCTGAATTATTAATGCGTCGTCCCGCGCTCGAGATGTGCACGATGTTGCACTCATTTGTCTCTCAAATGCCATATTGTGTGTTGCTATATGTTTACTGAATGTAGGTTAGTAATCGTAGTATGTTTAGGCTGCGCGAAGATTATCAGTTTACTTATACAAAATAGTTATTCTGTTTTATTGTTAGACAAACACCTCTTATTCTTTTTTTAACCGAAGCACTGCAGAACATTTTTATTTCCAATAGTGACCTCGTATGGGATTACACTTAGCCATAGCTTATTGGGTTAGGCGAAGGTGTATTGATCAAAAACTATCACGAACATTCCCAGTTAGTGGTCTAAGGTAGCAACGGAGTTGCGACTATCATCGTATTCAGCGGTGTCTAGAATGTTTCGGTTATCTTGAGTCCGACAGAACGAAATATTAATAATTCATTACTTCCCAACGATGCGTTTGTTTGATTTCCAGTGGTAGCCAGCTAATGGAAATGTAAATGGTCAAGTAATGTATGGATATCTGTCTGTGTTCGATTGTGAATAAGATTGAAGTTACACCTAACATCAGTAACCGTTGCGGTTTTTAGCCCCGATAAAATTTTATAACTTTTTACCTTAGAATTTCTGGTTAAAATTTATAATAGTGGCTTAGAGTCTGGATATGTGCTCGGTGTATGGCAATAGACTCACCCCCTACTTCATAGTGGGTCGTGAACGTACTCGTAGGTACCTGGCGAAACGCGGGAGTGTACCGCACTCCTCTGCCTGCTTCTTTGGCAATTACAGGCGTGAAATACATTAATATTTTATATTAAATTTATCCATCGGGGACCAAGTAATGTTCTTGAAGATTTATTTTCCAAGGCTCTGAAATCGGAAAGAGTCTGAGGTAATGATGACGTGAAGAAAAATTCAATTCCCTCATACTGTCCGCCACATGTACATATGTCATTTCACGTTCAAAATATAGACAGGCTGTCGTAGACATGAGGGTGATGGGAAAGTTTCCCTGAGTAATATCTCTTAAATAAAATATACAATGTATACAAATACTAAACCGTCGTATAAAATTAACTGCACGATGACCAATATTGCAATAATAATTCGATTCATTGCGTAATTAAAACTGAACTCATTTCCCAACGTATAATAATGAGGATAAATTTAATGTTGTATCACTTAACTTTCGCACACGAGCGGCTCCTTAACAATTGGACATTTAAAAGTACAATATTACAAAAAAAAACTTATATATCGAGCTTGTCCTTTATTTTGGGTCGCGTAAATCGTTGCAAGAACGACAACTGGGCCACTTTCTCTCGACGCGGGCAAAAACTGACCAGTTCGTTCCGAATGTCACTAACGAGGGCTAATTAACAAATGAAACTTATTTATTTTTTGTTACACGGCCAAATATCAAAGCGTAACTCATCAAAATGTGGGTTCTGTGTCGTACTCGCTGCTCGAACGACAACGGTGCGGGTTCGCGAAAGCTGTTTGTTTCAGCATAAGCCTGCTGTGGTCCTTACAAGGGCAATGTTAGACAATAAATACAATCACGCTAGGCCGGTTGCGGGTTGGCCGAGAACATCGATGGCCAATTATATCTCTGTCTTTACAGACCCGACTCACTTCTACATTCATCACTATTTTCATTCACGCGCACCGGTCTCTAAAATACGTGGAACATTATAATATTAAATTAAATGTAGTAATATGTTTAAATTAAGATTAAGTCATTTGATTCCTCGTAAAGCAGCTACTTTAATTCGCTATCACTTTGAAATTAAATGCACTTTCATTCCTTGAACGTTTTACAATAATATGGCTTTTTATTCCATGCATTCACAATGCATTTATGTTTCACAAATTTATTTAACGATTGAATTACTGTGCTGTGCAGTATGATTTTCGGTTTTGATATTTTCAATGCAAAAGAGCATTTACTGTTATATATTCAATTTGCAGTTTTTAATATAAAACAGATGATAAATCGTATAGTACCCGACCCAGGAATCAAACCCGGGACTTTTTAACCGGCAAGATATATAAATATACGTAAATATTAATATTAATATAATAATTTTAATACTTTAATATATTAATATATTTTTGTTTATTTACCTATATATTAATATAATAATATTTGAGTATAACTCTATACAGTGTAACTTATACCACACCTAAATACCTACACCTGACTAGTTCTTTAACAAAAACTTGCGTAACACTAATATTTCCCGTTGCAGTTGCTTGTTCGCGCACAGATCGAGCCAACGCGCGCACGCATTGTGCCGGGCGCCGTTCACGCAGCTCGCAAATTATACGAGTTGCGTTACAGCATGTCTACCACTGCCTCATTTTCCTGTTCACTGGGAATGCCGCTTGTCATTTGTTGTCACACAAACGAAATATCTGCGTTATGTTCAACTGTTATATTATGTGCTATCAACAAGTAAAAGACTGAGACAGGAGATGATGACAGGATTGATGATGATGTCACAACTAAAATACACAAATTTGATATAAAACTACGTGATGCAATGTGCTGACAGTTATTGTAAAATTAGCTGTAAATGAGTGAATTAAAGTGATAGTTACTGGTAGAGATATAGTTGAGGACGATGAAAACGATTATATCCCGAGAATCTATATGTTTTCAACTCTATGCATATTCGTTGGACTAATTCATAAATAACTTTTGCCAAAAGAGTTTGCAAAGTTGTAGCTGGTTTCGTCATAACAAATATTTTTCATTTCATGGTCAATGATTATTCATCTAAAGCTTGTAATACCAATTTTTATATGTGGTAAACGGTTACATGTCTAGACGGTTATACCATGTACCACTTACTCGGTGAATGAAAATTACGCGCGGAAAGTGAAACTGGAAGTATCGAAGGGGCAAGAAACCTTTTGTTAGATTCAATAGGGCAGTGTGTCATCTGGAGAGAATGCTCAACAACAGGGCTGTAAAGGATAAAATTATATGACCGTAACAAAAAGAAACAAGTTTACGGAACAATGGTTCAACTGTGTAGAGGAGACCTCAAAACGACGTTAAAGCTCACATATTGGAGAAAACAAATGAATAGCCTACTCAGGTGAGTGACAACTGTGGAAACGTCAAAAATTGAAACTAAGAAATTAATAGTAGAATTACCAAAATAGATCTTCTAAAGGAAGAGTTTACATTAAAGAGTTTAAATTTTACAGTTAAAATTATTTCTGATGTTTTAAAGCTTTGTACAATTCATCCTAATATCAGAATAATAGTGCATTCTAAGACTTGTCGAAAGTTCTATTCTATACCACTTTCATAATTGTTTAAAAGTTTTCGTAAATGAATATTTATTACTATGACCCATATTGTAAAGGAAACATTTTAGAACTGAACAAAGCGTTTCGTAATTAAAGCGGTTGAGCGTCAATAAAAAAAAGTAAGTTTTTAGTTTCACAAATTAACAAATACACAAGACTAAGCCTGTAAGACACAAGACTATATACACAAGACTAAGTCACAAGACTAAGACTATATACACAAGACTAAGTCACAAGACTAAGTCACAAGACTAAGTCACAAGACTAAGTCACAAGACTAAGACTATATACACAAGACTAAGTCACAAGACTAAGACTATATACACAAGACTAAGTCACAAGACTAAAACTATAACTAAATACTCTAAGCCTGTCACTTAATATAAAGTACTTGAAGAAAGGTTCTCGATCGGCACGCTACGGAAAGTCCCGAACATCCTGTCCGGTAATCACATTGCCTCCTGCACTCTTTGGACCGGAACCCGGACACTACACGAAAAGCGAAATGTTGACATACATCTACCTACAGTTTGAACTAGCTATTATGTTAGTGCGTTACAATTTTGTATAATGTAAGAAGAATAAACAGCTCTACTATAACATCACCCCTGTATTTGCACGAAGGGGTAGGCGTAAGTACACTTCCACGATTCGAATGTTATTAGGTCTCACCATGGAATATGAAGCGAGCTCAATGCCTTACACCGGGCTCAAATTCAGACTGCGAGCTATTACTAGGAATACCAAAATAGAAAAATCTATTAGTACCCGACCCAGGAGTCAAATCCACGATTTCTCGATCAGTAGTTGCACTTGAAACCTTTCGACAAATGAGGCGGTCAATATTTAAAGTATCTAATCTATAAGAACTAATTTAATATTTGGTACAACATAAGTACATGAATATAGGTTCCATTATGTTGTCACAAAAAAAACATTTATATAAATACATTATTAAAATCCTTATTACTAGCATCAATAATAGTGATCTACCGCTGTTAGACGAGGTTCTTCTGTTGGGATCCATAGTTTTAAGTTCATAGCCTGTAATAGTCGTGCAATCAGGGCTTGAAATGGTCTCCTTCTAGAGGGCTGTGCTTGTGGACATCTATTAACAACGCCACGTAGTTCTGAGGATATTTACTAAAAGAAGAGGATGTAAGATATAGGTCAAGATTGCAACCATTGAAGCTGTGGGGTAGAGTTAAACGTAGCGATAATATTTTACGCTGTTAGAAAATAAATTGAAATTGGCAAGGAATAATATCCCTCATACCTTATTATTTGTTTGATTGTTAAATGACTGATTTTTTTTATATTTGTAGGTAATATCACTATTTCTTTGATCATCTATGATATTGGTTTTACGTTATGAATTTTAAACCGTACTTTCAAATGTAATGGAATATAAAAACTAAATAACTGGATTATATCCCATTACAAAACGTAATGTTGAGTGTTTCATCTTCGGACTTTCGACGATTTTTCTTCTCCAAAGTCCATTCTATAAAAACTTTGATTATGTCATTCTGATTAACAAAATATGATCGAAATAAAAGATGAATTCGCTCTCATTAAACCAGGGCACCTTGTAAAGGACTATTAAAAAATAATGCATTCACACAAAAGTATAAATTACGTCAAATTAAAAGCTGACACAAAGGAACGTTAAATGAAATCTTCAAACGAGAAAAATAATTGCCATTTCCATTCAATGCGTACATAATTAAACAGTCGATTAAATTGACAGTGATCAGTCATAATACTTAATAAGTTAGGACAGTAGGGCTGCCAATCGTCAAATGTGAACAGACACAACTCACAAACAGACAATAGAAAAAAAGTTCAAATTACATATACCTACGAGTATCCGCTTTAAGCCCGTACATATTGAATATCTAATACGTTACCAGAGTACATGAATTGTACAAGTGTATGAATTTTAAACTATAGGTGACTTCCTGATACATACTAATAAAATGAGGAAATGGCAGCCCTGGCCGCGGGGACTCTGGAGGTTTCACTAAAGTATCGGTACGGGGCGGATAAAGCCCTATCTGCGCTTAATGCCAACGCAATTATTTTCTCATTTACTTCCTTCGCAAATTCATTTATATGACACGATTGCGATATTAAGTAAAAAATGGTCGTACGACTTTGTGCATCACTTTTATATTTTCAGATGTTCCGCCTTGTTTTATTTTGCTAATTTAGACATAAAACCCACAAATGAAAAAAAAAGGATTCATTTACGCAATGATATTACTGTGTAGAGTTGGCGATTATAATTATTTTCTTGTAAGAAATATTAATATACTAATATTTCAAGAAAGATATTTAAATTTGAAAAAGAAGTCTGAAACTAAACTAAACCTAGAGATCCAGATTTTAGTTTACCCTTTTGAGAACGTGGAGATTCGATCCCGACATTCACTTTGAATTACAAAAGCTATCGTGCGTTTTGTTTTAAATTTAACTTGACTCAACATAATAGTGTCTGGAAAGCTGAAAGTCTAAGAGCATATCATCGTTTTTCTTAAGGCGTTTAAGATCTATTAACCCGCTATTGGCTAGCGTGGAAGACTACAACGCTGATCTTTCTCAAATGGAAACAATGTTCGTGTCAAACAATGACACGATTGGTATTGATAACAACGATAACAATGAATAAAATATTTAATTAAATTAGATACAGAAAATGCAAGCTTTCAAGCCCTTATAATCTACAAGAAACATGTCGTGATCGTAAAGCTGTAAATAACAAATTCAGTCGAACGGACTTGTCAAAGCGATGAGAATTTTGATCGAAAGCGGCGGGAGAAAAGAAATCAAAGTGAAGTTTCCGTACAAGAATGAAGTTATAAGAAGGCATATTTTTCACAATTATGACACCGTCAGGTGGGCGTGACGGTTGTACCATACCGAGCAGTACAGACACCGGTATTGGGGTCGTGTTTTTGCACGCTCTTAAAAGCTGCCAAACTTTGTCTACAGGATGGTTGGAATACAAAGTTGTTTGTTTCTTTATAGGACAGACATCCTTTTATAATTAATTAAAATTGTTTCTTTTTCTGAAGCAACACATATTTATAGACATGTTCAGGTAATTAATAATAACGATAAATTAAGGGACAATATTAATACTGATATTTTTTAATTGTGTAATAAATGTTCGATTGTTGACCACAGGTCTCCATTCAGAATGAGACCATTATCTGTCACACTCAAAATAACGTCGTTTGAAAAATTCGTAGGTTTGTGTTGTCATGTGGCCTCCTTGTGAGATTTTTCTTAATCGTTATGAAAGTGATACTCAATCCTATAACCCTTTAAAAGTATATAGATATCTTTGTAAAATAGTAAATCCATGCCAAGATTTTATCTTTAGACAACTAGAGTAGGAGACAGAAATCTACATGTTACGCTAATAAATATTAAATTCTAACAATAACGATTGTTTTTTGTAGCTATATACCCACCTACCTACAAAACATTTTTTTTCTGACACTATTAAAAATAATAAAGACCGAGCATAATAAAAGCATAAAACAAACCGGGTGCAACTTGCACGTAACACAAAAGCAAAAATAATACGAATCCAAACACCTTGTACAATGTCAAATTCCACCTCGTCAGGCCCTGTTTGTGTTAATGACGTCACAACCCTTACAGCGCCGCGCACACGACGTTATACTTTTGTTCTTGTGTTTCTTATTACCGAAAGAAATGAATTTTAAGAAAGTATTTTTAAAATGTTTTGGTTTTAACTTTGTTTTTTAGCGTCGCAGCTATACAGAATTCATTCATAATTCATACTGGTCATATTACTACTATTATTATTAAGTTGAAGACGCAGCAAGGAAACCTACACTCCCTAGTGTTTTCTACAGTGATCGCAACTGCGTCTGAAGTTCGCTAACTCGCAGTTAGGGAGTCGTTGTACAGTTGTACTACACTATGACATTAACCGTTAACTCTGCAAGGAAACTCATGTCCATTGATAATGAATATTACTAATTCCTTCTGCTCGGTTTAGAAGTTCAATTACGACATCTACCTTTTTGTCATCACATCCACCGTCCTGCCGGTTTCCGGTTTGAGTATTAAGTCAATAAAATTAACATCGCATTCATTTTTGATGAAAATTACGACAGACACTGACGTCAAATCCGTAACGTCGATTGACTGAACTTCCTGTTGTGACATTTTTGGAGCACTGCAACAGTATTTACAAGAAAACCTCAACATAATCTCTCCTTTGATAATGATTAAGATCTAATACCTACCGCGATTCCATATCCAAAAACTTTTCATATTCAATTTTTTTGATGACGCTATTCGAATTTAAACTCTTGTATCATATCACATGTAGTTTCTCACGAACAGTTAAAAAGCAAACATAGTTAATCTACTACTAAAACAATACATTTCCGCTAACCGTGTAACAGGGAGAGTACACGAGGGTGGCTAATAGGGCAGTAGGAGCAAAGCCGATTCGTTAATTCCGACTCAGAGCACTAGTGTACATTTGGGCACGATTATTAAGTTTGCGTTCCGTTGTTTCAACTGGGAACCAACAGGTAACTGTGTTTCGTACATTACTTTTATTGAAGCAATCACTAGAATATACTGGAAGATATTTATTCATCCCCATGGGTTCTACAACACTAATTAGTACAAATACATAATATTCGGAAAAACACAAAAATCAATACAGGCAATTTGTGCCACCTCAATCGTGCCGTGGTTAACCGCGGCCACTGTTTTCCAGTGTAGCCCGGATTTCCGGCTATTTCGTCCTAGACAACAATAGAACATAAGCGATTAATAAAAAAGAAGAAAAAAGAAAACAAACTGCATAATAATATTAAAAACAACAGGATTAAAACACAAACAAGATAATAAGTAAACAAAATTTATGTTTTTTTACCCTATTCAACATAAAAGCAGCCAACCTATTAAAAACATTTTTTGTTTTGACGTAAAAGGTGAGGTCCTCGTTTGTATAAGAGGTGATTAGCGATTACCTCTGTGTTCGGTTGTAGCAACGCGTATGTCTCCCTAGCTTTGAATATAACAGATACAAACTAACAAATATTACTGCAGGTCTACTAGTTATATGTGGCACACACACAACGTAAGAGACTCATGGATATAATATTTCTGTTTGTCTGTATATATATGTAGGTATATCGCTGATAATGGTTATACTTTTAGGATTCGATTGGTAGGATTCTAAAGCTGTACGAGACTGGTATCTAATCCAAATGGCTAAGCGACTTACGTAACTACGAATAAATTAAGTTTCATTGATATTTTCTTTATGCAATAGGTACTAAAATAAGGGTTTGTAATGAATTAGTTCGATAATTTAATTGTAATGAAGCTGTTTGATACTAAAAAGTATTGCTGTAGTATCGTACCTATTTGATGCAAACCCCATGCCCCACGCTAGCAGTTGCTACACCGATGATGCGAAAACCATTAAATGAGCGCGCGACGGTTCATAAAAAAACAATCGCCCAGTAGTCGAGTAGAAGCACAATAAAAGTCCGCAAGTACGTAACAGAACACTATAAAGGGCTCGTAAGTCAACACGCATCATCTGAACGTAGGGTTGCCAACTCTGTTGTATACTGATGATTTATTATAAAAATATTATTTTCACAAAATTTCTAACATATACAAATTATTTGAAGTAGAACAGAAAATGGCATCGTTTACATATTTATTATTTTACAAAGTGCAAAAGACAACCTAAACGTAAAGAGATCAAGGTTACAAACTAAAAATACTCTCTTCGACATGTTTTCTTCAATATCCAAACTTCTATATCATTAAATGATTACTTATACTATGGTTAACGTAATGTTCCAATCTTTATATATGTGGTTAAAAACAAGAATTAAATTTCCAGCTTATTTTAAAGAACATTAATATTAAGATAAGCAGCCCTAACGTAGCGGCATAAAGTATGCAGCGGTAAGGGTTGGCAGCGGCACAATTTGTGGGCAACAATAAAAAATCCCTTAACGCAGACAACGGAACTTGTTGGGGTTATCCGTCTTGTTCACCCCTCGCGACAGGTACGTTCGTGTAGTAAAGATACGCCTTCCTTGCAATATTTTTCTAACAGCCAACACCTTTGCGTAAATATATTTACATACCTGTTAATGAGCAACGAATTTGCAGAGTGATTAATTCTCTAAATAATACACTAAATTCTGTCGCGTGACTGGTACTTTGGACTGTAGGCGTTAGTTGTGAATTATAAATATTGGGGTTTCTCTCAGGTAAAGTGTCAAAAATAATAACGTCATTTATTTACGATCTCTCTCTAAACAATAAGTCTTTAACTAAAGGCAGAAAGTATAGCGAATTATTGCAACATAGTAATAGTAATTATACAAGGAGATAGGATAGTCCCTCGCCACGTATATTTTGTCTGACATACTGATATAAATATTTCAGATTAGATACATTTTAGTTTTCTGTTTTTATACATGTATCTTGAGTTTTCATAGGCGTTGTACTTTCAATCACAGCTCAAAATATTGTGTCAGCTTTATTAAACATAGAAATTTGAATAAGCAAATTGTTATTTAGCCTATTTTATAAGCTGTGGTGGCGTATAAAATGTTACTTTTAAGTAGGTATATGTCATATCCACACAAGTGTACCGGACGACAATGCACACATTATTATTTCAAAGGCAGTCACCGCCGGTCGTTGCGTCGTCTGTGCGTTTTTATTGAGCGGGGGACTGATAGCATTTTAAATCAGGTTAAGGTCAGAGTGCTGCACGGAGACTCGAAGAAAGAAACTGTCCCCAGCAAGTAATTCAGAGTAAAGAGAGTCCGTATTCTATAGGTACTCAGTGATATAAAAGACGTGATTAATTTTTTAAGAATTTGTGAGGTATATTGTAAGGTGAAGAAATATTTATTTAGATTGTGGGGAAATGCAAATTCAATATGTAACTGGAGTAGGGTGGAAGTCCACATGAAGGAAGTCATATCATCATCATCATCATCATCATCATGATTAGCCATGGATTGTTAGGATTGTTTCAAAATT
>DWDV01000759.1:0-15178 GCA_018245615.1 Mimoniades ocyalus
AATATCATTCACTATAACAGTGAACGAAAATATCGTGAGAAAAACAGCATATCTTAGAGTTTTCCATAATGTAACTTAAGGCGTGTGAAATCTGGCATGCTGTACTTGGCCAGCGTGGCAGACCGCGGTTTTAATACTTTCCGAGAGGAGATCCGGGTGCAACAGGAGAACACAAAGTGCTTGAGATGAGGCTCATGATGAAACATTATGTAAACTAGATTTTTGGATAATATGTGTTCAATAAGCAATAGATAATGAAAAGATTGTAGAAGTTGATGATACTGATACAACAATTAATACGAATCGGAAAGATTGCATCCAGAGTTTCAATGGGGATACACCAGGGTAAATGCAAGTTCATTATTTTCAACAATTTATTATTAATTAAACTGATGAAATTTTGGAGTGTAATACACTCCTCTGCCTTCATCATACACATATTTATTCTGCGTGGGAATCGAACCCACAACCCTCAATGCAACAATCAACTTCACTAATTCCTGAACGTATGCATTGAAATTATAATAAAAAAAATTGTGTGCGGAGTGAACTACGAGTATATATGATTAGCACTAATAAAATAACTTTAAAGACTAACCGTTTAAATTGTTTTCTTGTCTATTCATTTGTGTGTCTATAGCACTTATGGTGTAAGGAGTTGTATAAATTATCAACTTTTTTATAATGGATTTTTGGTACATTAATATTTTGGTATCATCTTGCTTCTGTAAAAGGAAACAGAATTTTATCCAAATATTTCTATCCTTACAGACATGCAGTGGTTCTTCTACAATATTGTTAATACTGGAATGGAAAAAACTATTCCTAAGCTGGAATATTAATAATTGACTATTGTCTAAGCAACACGTATAAAAGTGTTGTAGTAGCAAGAAAAAAGTTTACAAGTCACTAAGTGGAAACTTTTTGTTTTGAACAGTCGTTGCGAGTCGTTCCAGTTAAATTTTATTTCCAGTGCGGTTGGAAACTTTCGTCACATGGGTAAGCCCCGAGTCTGCTCCACATTAGAGTTACATATTACTTGCACATGTTTCAAGCAATGAAGAAAACAAGAGGCTCCTTAAAAGGACACAAATAAAATGCAACCTAACCATGCAATTTAGACTTTTGTATGATGTTTCTCTTATATATTCTAGACTAGAAGTTTTAGATTGCTTGAATTACTGAATCGTCTATTCTTAGGCATAAACCTCAAAGGACAATCAAGCAAAATCCTTGTCAAAGTTCTTGGAAAAACACCAAAAAAATCCTTTTCTCTTAATGATTCAAGTGGTCCTACGACAAGCTATTTCCCATAAAAGTGTGAATTTACTGTAAAAAAATGTGTGTTTCATCATCATAATTAAGAATACCATTTTATGGTTGGGTTATTAAACTAGAATCACTTCTCGGGATGAGAATTGTCAAGGTCATAGCTTGCCACGCCGGCTCAATGCGGAGTAGATGTAGTTATATGCTACGTCAAATTAATCAGTGAAATTTTTTTTTGTAACATTTAAAGCATTTTATTTACTTAAAACTTAGTAGCCTTGGCTACTGAAAATAGCATCGTACTGAAAGGTGACCCCTCGATGCAATCAGCTCGGTAAGCGTCAGGATGTTACGCGATTCCGACAACGCGAAGGCTGTTGCAACATGTGCATTAGTCGTGTACTTGTTGGCTTAGGACAAGGTTACTTGCTTTTGGGTCAAAATAAAATACGAGTATTATCGAACTACCAACAACGCAATAAATCGCGGTGGACAATCAGAGGAAAAGTTAAAAGCGATTGTGGTCACCGAGCTCAACCATCGAACGTGACAATGACAGGGGAAACTGAAAGAGAGAGAAAGAAAGAGGGAGAAAAGGTGGAGTAAATTTGATTGTGGTTTGAACTGAACGATTACACAGTTGATAACGAATAGAGCCAACAATTTTCAATAAACTATTCAATTCAACTGCAGCGAGCCAGTGAAAGTTTAATTGCGAAATTCCCAAGTTTCTCTACCTGCGGCGAAAACAACCAGGACTCTATTTCTAGCATTGTCAGAGTCATCGACATGATGTTTCTACTCTGAACCTAATTGAGGGTTAATTTAACATAATTTCATGTAATTTGGCAGTAATTTTACGGTCGGCTGCCTCTCTGGCATCAATCTGACTTATGATTCTAAATCTAATTTGGGTTATTTCAGTGCTCCAGCCAATGGCTAGTTTTGTACCACAAGGAATTGTATATTAAATGAATCATCAATATTATTAAAACTAATTAAGTACTTATTTATAGTGCCTCGACTGCCTCGTTGGTCGTGTTGGTTGTAAGTGCGATTGCCGAACGGGAGGTCCTGGGTTCGATTCCCGGGTCGGGCACTACTAAATTTTCTTATTTAGATTTTCTAGTAGTGGCTCGGAGTCTGGATACGTGCCCGGTGTATGTGTAGGCTCACCACCTATTCCATCGTGGGACGTAAACGTAACTGTTGAAGCGTGGGAGTGTACTACATTCCTCTGCCAACCCCTTCGGGGATGACAGGCGTGATGTTACGTAGTATTTCATTATGATATGAGTGACTACATATTGCAATTACGTGTTGTAGTTCAATAATATAATTAATTTAAATTAAAAATAAACGTGTTGTTTCTTCAAATATAGAATATGATAAAAATTTGAGAAGATTTTTTTACATATGCATTAACTTTGTTATTTGTAGCAAATTTATAATGTTTTATTAAAATCATAAATTATTAAAATGCAAAACTGTAGAGTGAGCGCTAGTCGAAAACGTACTAATTAATAGACTATAATAGTATATTAGGTTAGCATCTATTAATTTAGAGTTTAATTACACTAAGTAACATATTATTTAATTCGATTGAATCACACTACTGAAACTGCTTTATGCAAGGGTTCGTCGGTTCTATGCCTGTAGCCAGATTTGAGTTTTCTCTCGCTCACGTCTTTACCTAATTGCAGCGTGCTGTAGGTATGTACTTACATGTAGAGTTTACAATTGCAACTTTTACGAGTACTTGTTACGTATATTTATCACTAATGTTTTTTTACAGTTTTCTACTAGAATTTTACTACAATTGAAAGATTTACAGCATGCAAACCTATTTGCTTGATAAGGGCAATTTATTATATTCAAAATTCAAACAAACCCGCTATATATTATATACACCTTTATTACTAATTAGGGCTTACATAACGACCATTCTATTGGCTGTATCTGATTATTCATTCTTCATTTTATAACGTTTTTATATCTAGTCTTATTTACACATATATAGGTACGCATATCAGAATAAGTATACTACATTTAATACACTCATATGCAACATACATCTTGAATCAAGCGACGCGCCTCGAGACCACGCAGCCATTACTAGGAAGGTAGGTTTAAAAGTGGGCTGGGAGCTAAATTCGCTGGTAAATAGAGAGGGGAGCGATGTGAGCGTCGGCCTACTTATGACTGAATGAATTATTCTAATGGAAGTCTCGGGTGAGCTTCCAGTTGATTCACGTGTCGTTTTCATTTGTACGTTTACACTGAATACACTTTAACGTTATAAAAATATAACAAAGGCAACATTTTTGTTATTATAGTCTATTTAGCCATACAACATCTGGCCTAGTAAATTATAATTATATACATGAGGTAAACAAATATTGGAATAAATTGTAATCTTAAGAGGGCTTGCTTGGCGTCATGTTGAACGTTGTTCCAAAAACAACTCGGCGCCCGTTCGTCCCGCGAAGGGCCCATCCGTGACGCGAATGTCACAACACGCCAAAACATCAAGTCTCTCCGGTCCTAATCAAGATATTTACCGAGAAAGATAGTGAATTAAAAGCTTCAGAGCCTGGTAGAGAGCCTAACGACTATTGAAAAATGTAACATCACCTGCCACCATCAGCCTGTAATCGCCGAAGAAGTAGGCAGAGGAGTGTAATATACTCCCACGTTTCACCGGTTACGTTAGGTTTTACCATGGAATAGGTGGTGAGTTTATTGCCACACACCGTGCATATATTCAAACTACTAGCCACTACTAGAAACTTTAAGTTAGAAAAATCCAAGAGTGCTCGACCCGGGAAATGAACATGTTAGAAATATTTCTGAAAATGCATCTTGATGACAATTGTATATTCGTTTGTGATTAAAATTAATATCGTATGAACATTTATCCTTACGACTGTAAATCATTCAAAGGCTCCATTTCACGGTAACCACCATATCCGATATTTAAATAACCTAGTTTACTGGTCTGTATTTAAAATAGCAAAAGGTTACCGGAGTTAATTTTAATCGTGACTTTAATTCAATTCGTATTACATTAATGAAAGAAATTAAATTACTAAAGGAGTATACATTTCAGCCTCCTACTTTTGAGGGCTAGAGTTTCAAACCTCTGTGACGAATCTCTAGTTTTACAGACTTTTTTTAACGAGGAAACCTACACGCCGTAGAGATTTCCGCAATATTCTTAAAGGTATGTGAAGTCGGCTAACACGCGTATGCTTAGTGGTTAACTATTAAACATTCCTATTCTGAGAGGTGACCCAAGACTATTTGTGGAATGATAAATATTGTCAACTTTGAGTCTAGGATTGTGATATACTCGTATGTTGAGATCTATGTAAGCGCCATGCTATAACAGGTTGTGCGATGCAAGAGCAAGGGAAGGAAGGAAACCTCATTCATTTTACTTTGGACTGCATCTGTTTCGCCTGCACAATAGGTACTAGTATTTTTTACAACCAGGTGGCTGGGATTTTAGCGCAGTTGGAGTTACAAGGAACTGACACCAATAGTGAATCGAGTTAATAAAGATAATTAAACTAAACGCTGGTCTGATAAGTTACTAATTTAATGAAAATGCATACGAAATTTAAAACGAAATTCAATAAAATTCAACCCTTCTATCTTTAGATTGTGGGACACGGATCTCAAAGGCTTAAGTCATAATCTGCCACGCTGAACAATGGCGTGTTGGCAGAAAAAATACAATATACATTTCGTTATTTTCTAATAATGATTTTTAAGGTTAGTTGAAATTCACGTATAGAACAATCACAACAACCAATCGTCGATTTGGAAGTCCTACTAACAAGTGGTGTAGCGGCGGCAGCTCCGGACTCCGCGCTAACCTTCTCGACCTGGATTCGGTCAGGGGTGAACGGCCGCGCTGTACCTACCGCCTACTCCGCACCTCACCTCACCCGCTGCTCGCTGCCTCGTGCGCCAAACGCTACGCGATTACTTCGGCTTGAGAGTGTTCGTCAATTTTTTGCTTTTTTTCAAAGTGTATTTTTCAGCCTGGTGCATGAAAGGAGTCTCCTCGGGCGGCGACTATGTCTGATTAAATACGAACATAATACTGCCCGGCGCACCCTGGACATTGCGACTAATCCTTTCACCACGATGGCTGATCACTCACGATCAGTTGTCGACTCGACGAAAAAAAAAGCCTATTTATAAAAACGATAACTAGAAATCAAAAGTATTGTTTTTAACGGGTTATTTAATTTTAATTACGTATCGATTTTCGCCTTGTTGCTTTACACCGATATAAATGTATAAATATCACTTACTTGTATGTTCTGACTTTTAATGCTATTTCAATCTATATTTGTTGTTATTTTTACTAAATACCTATTATTATTTTACCAATCGTTCAAATATATCGAATAGGCATGCAACTGACCTGTGTTTAATACAAAATAAATTTTTATAGGCTATATTTTCGGCCAATTAGGAACATGTGATTCAAATCAAGGTCAGTCATATCTAGATGCTACCAAGATCTCATAACAGAATGTTGCCGGACATCGCGGACCAAACACTGATTACCTACATACTTGCCACTCAAAGCAATTCAGTTGGGATGGGTCTTGTTGGTCCATTTGCAGTGATTTACATACATATTGGTGTGCAACTTTAGCAATATATTGCAGCACTGCTTGGGGTTCTAAAACGCGTTTCGCGTAGAGATCACACGAGACCGACTTAGTAATTACCTAATTATAACAACCGGTTCCATAGGTCATAACCGCTAAATCCAGCACGCCACAACGAGCTTTAAAAACATTAGCACAGGTTTCATAATACGTTGATACGTAATGTGAACATTTCGATGTAACGCAACGAGTAAAGCACGATAGGGTTGCGGCACAAAATACCCTATAGTTATCATTCATTTGGCGGGCACGTATTATGATACGCAATATTAACTACGGCCTTGAGCGCTACTATAAAACTTACTTTTTAAATGTCTTCGTGATTAATAAAATGTTATTTATTGATTAACACGCGCGAAGGGGGGAAGAACTTCTATAGAGTTTAATGGAAATTTTAGTCTGATTAATAAATTAATATTTCCTTAATCATAATACTAACTAGATTTTTTTCTCTTTTGAATAAAATTGTGCTAATTAGTGAATCTTTGTATGACTAATGGAATAAAGATTTTCTATTAGGTATATTCTAAATTCGTTTTCTGTATCTGGTCGATTACTGGATAAGCTCTGTCAGTTAATACATATACATACATAACATATCTTAAACCATACACTTACATCATAGACAGATAGCAACACCTATGAAGAGAGCGATCAACGCAGAAGAAGGACGAAAGATCTGTTAAAATAGAGATATTTGGCACTTGGTATTCCTGGCCCCCAGGTTAAAAGCATCAACAAATGTGCGTAGGGCGCATGCTCAAACCTCTTTGTTCGCAAGAAATAAGCGTGCTAAGTGAAATAAGTGCGGAGAATATATCCATGTTCGTTTTTAATTTGTGCACGTGACACAACCCTACCGCACACCGACTAGAGCTGAACCCTAATGACATAAAACGAAATGTCTCCTCATGCGTCGCTTCACGTTCGTTATTTTTAAACCGCGATATTTTATACCCGTTTCGCGCGTACCTACTACATCTGTTAGTTGTGTACGCCACCTCAGTGTATTACGCGGTTGTGCGTTGAAACTGGAATATCACCGTTTTTATCATTGGATAATTTCGAATGTGAATACTGTGCACGTCGCAAATCACGTAACTACACGCCTGTATCTCCCTGAAGAAGTAGGCAGAGGAGTGAAGTGCCCGCACGTTTCTCCAATTACGTTCTACGTCCCATCGTGGAATATGTGGTGAGCCTGGTAAAATCCGGCTACCGAGCTGCTACTAAGAATTTCAATTTAGAAAAACCTAATGACACTTGACTCGGGGACCGAAGGCAGGACCTCTCGCTCAGCAGCCGCGCTTCCAACCACTCGACAAACGAGTCAGTCAAATATCAGCCATTGCATTGTAAGTCAAAGATTGTTATTACACTTTCTATAAACGCGACCACACAATATTAATATTACGTATACATATGGAACACCTCTAGGTATCTTATATGAACACCTCTAGCTATCTTAGATGAAAGGCTCAATGCTACCTAAATCAACGATATTAAATTTATTGTTTTTTAAGTAACATTTTTTTATTTATTAAGTATAATATTTGTTAAACTATTAAAGTTTATTTTTTGTATTAATTTTATTACGATTTATTATTTTTCAACAACATAATATTATTATTACTGTATCGTCATTCCAGGTACGTTAGGAGGTAGACAGAGAGTGACAAATATCTCTATTCCTACATATCTGACGTGCTCCTTGGACTTACACCAATCTCTTCATACATGTGTGAATTATGTAATAAGCATCTTTTTTGTAATAAGTGGAACCGTGTAAAGTAATATACATCTCGTTTTAAAAATGTGGAAATAATAATTACCTTATTTTTGACAAATACGAATAAAATTCAAATTCAAAAGGCAATCATCACATGGAAGCAGGTACCCGTCGAAGTTAGATAACCGAAGAATTTCAATTATAAACTGAGTACAGTTTAAATTAGCATAATTGATTGAGAATATCGAGTAGTTTGTTGAAGCGGGCAGCGGGGCTGCCGGCCACGCAGCCACGACATTCGTTGGCTAACGAGATGCGATGCAAATTATAATACTACCAGTGTTAGCACATTTGGACGGCTGTAAGAAAAAAAAAAAATCACGCTCAGCGTGGGCACTATGGGTGAACAGCCCGTTTTGGGAGGCCTGCTTCCAACAGTGGACAGACAGATTGATAATGAAGCCGTGATGATTAGATGACCAGAATGGTGAGATGAAGATGATGAAAGAATACAGGATTTTGTTCGACACTTTTTCATGCGCAACAAGGGAAAAAGAAAGTAGCCAACGTCTTATCTGATTGAATTATTTGTCACTTTTGTTCGAGTAAACTTACACACAGGTAGGAACTTTGAAGTAATGCTCCAGTAACATATTCCCATCATCAGACATCCCTAGTGCTAGATATCCTGCATTAGTCGGCTTCTTCCTCATACCAGAAAGGTAAGTAACATAAAATGTGCGCCAGATGTTAATGACATGTACTAAATCTTCGACCAATCATATCGTGCGTTTAATCAGACATGCGTATATGTTTTCTACTTTGTTGAAATAAAATGAATAACAATAAAATATAAAAAAAATATCAGGCCAAGATACGGATTGGAACTTAATTGAAAACAGGAAAGAAATAATAAAAACAAAATTATATTAGGTAATTGAAAAGAAAAATAATATCAATTGTCCAATATCATAATTAATCAGTTTAGTAAAAACTGTTATCAGCGTTGCAGAGATAAGGGTGTTTTTGTATGAAGTAGGGATGTACCATGTTTTGAAGTAAACTGAACCCGGTGAAGTTTTAAAATATGACGTAAATCTCAGCGTCATAAAAACACTGCACGATGCGTTTGAAATACTTGGATTTGGACTACTTACGCTTATGCATTTACGCTTTCGCCTCCTCTCATAAGCAGCGCGTGTCCCAAAAAATATGCATACCTACTCAAATCCAAGACGATTCTGAAATGTTTGAAATTTTACGAACACATGAGAAATACATAGACAAATTGCAAGGATCGGTTTGTCCCTTTTCAGATCATCAATGGTTTGCCTTAAGTCACGTTCGACTGCGTGGCTAAATAGCTATCCGGTTTTATCATTCCAGCGTGGTTTGCTTACGTGTATGTAGGTTGGCGACCTGGCGATCCTGCTATCTGCGCCCGAGCCGATAAACAGCTGATCACTTGTTTATGCCACTGCGTGCCGTAACACAATGTTGCTACTTACTACCCGACATTATGTACATACAAAGTGTACAGCCCTGTAAAAGGCGTAGGAAGGCATGGACTAAGGTAGTGCATTCATGGCAGCTATTTTTGCTGAATATAACTTTCTGGTATTGAAATTCTGAGTTGATTGCAAATCGAAAACATAAGGACCATAAACGAAAGTGTAAGTGTTGCTAATATGCAATATTTAGTGCTTAATCACATGATTTTCATGTTTACAATTTCTTAATGATTTTTATTGACCTATTCTGCTTTATCGCTGTCGCTACTCATTGTTACTAATAGTTTTATACGACACAATCACATTTTCCGCTAGACTAAAAAAAAATCTCTTTAGCGTGATACGGATTGACGCGCTGTGAAACCCTTTAATATCTACACGGGTTTCGTAACCACGCAATATCATTGGATTCACTAAACAATCACATCAGTGTGAAAGTCTGAGCAATAAATACTCAATCGTAAACCTGTGGCGTCCATCAATTAAATCTTCAGACCGGTTCCCTGGCGGAAGCATGGCCGTGTATAGACAAACTCGTAATAAAAACTTGGCGCTGACAATCACAAAAAATCTCGAAGGCTCATAACCAGAACAGAACTCGGTAGGAACCAGATAGGCAAAATAATAAATTTCGATTTGCTAATGGGTGAAGCAAAATAATAAAAAAACAATATTTCAATCATTTCGCCACTCGAATAACTAGTAAATACATATCACCTTCGTGTGCTTGCTTGGCAACTCGACGCGCGGCCTGTCCCTGTTGCGGGGTTTTAATGAAAAATCTAGAGCTTCGAGTTTCGTACGAAAACGCGAATTGATATCCCATGGGCGAACGCAGAGTAGTGTTGCTCATTACGCCTGGAGGACCCTCTGGCTCCAAACCGGTGCCTCGTAAAAACGATATTCGAGTAAGAACAGGCTCCGGGGAGCGACCGACGCCGCTGACATCTGATATGATAACAAGTATCGTGACACGATGACGGAAATCACACATGCATTGTTCGTGACTTCGCTTGCTCTATACTCGTCTAGTTAATATTAAATTTTATCTAGCGTTCAATGAAGCATATAGAAATCGTAAGTTTTTAATATTAGAACCGAAAAGTTGTGTCATTCCTTCGCATGTAAATATTTGTTATCACTTATCAGGTCACGGCGCACTTCAAAGGGCGCCGCTATGATTTTAAGTAAAAGTGGTTTGTTCGTTAGTTTAGTAAATATCAATTCTTAAAACTTGATCGCTGTATCGAAATGGAAATGCCATCGTGAACATTTGGAAAATGTATTATACTCATATAATAGATTCGTAATATTCAGACAAGCAAAGAACTGTCAAACATTCTTAACCAACTTCGGCCAATTATCCTAGAATATTTTGTAGCAGAGTGGTAAAATGTGCAGACCGTCATGTCATAACCCAGAAGCCTTGTTCGATCCCTTCATTATTGGACATGAAAAGTGGATCAGCAATTACCAAAACGTCAAATGTTGTGGATCTCTTTAGAAATTGCCACGAAGTTCTTCTAACACGAAGTTACACCCCAAAGGTACTTTTTATGGTGTGGGAAAATATGGAAATTGTTGATATTGAAGGGTTTGTAATCGAAACAAAGTTAGCAAACAACATATAAAACACGAATCAAAAGCAAAAATGCCCTGTACAAGGAGAGCCTAAGAAAAAAAAATCCGAATAGGGGTGGGTGGTATTATCTCATCCATTGTACTTGCCTGATATTGCAACTTGAGATATCCACTAATCACCATGTTAGAATACTGTTAAAATGAAGAAAAACTAAACACTCGGATATATAACAGACAGATATTTGAATAAATACCACACTATTTTTGTTTATTCAGTATTAAAGAATTTCACAATAGACCGCAAAAGGTTGTTGGTATTGAGGGTGATTACGTCATTAATTGTTCAAAGATGTTTAAAAAAATGTATTAACGTCTCATGTTATTATCTATACTAAAAAACTACGTGCATAGTTTTCGTGCCCCTAATATAAATATATTAAGTATGTTTACTTTTACAAAAAAAACGATCATAGATAGGCATATCGTATACTAAGATTCTTCCACTATTAAATTAATTGAAACAGCTTTAAAAATTTATTCATTTCGAGAAAATAGTCTGGTGGATTTCATCACAATTATTAATAAAAAGAGGAATGACGATAAAGTAAGAAAAAGAACTCACCGTGCATGGTTCGATTTCCAAACAATGCGGTTATCAGTGGCCGGTATTGATCGCTAACAGGTCGGGGCGGGGGCGCGGGCCGCCGTCTCATTGGTCGCCGCCTCGTAATATTGCGAATAGGCTGCGCATGCGACTCTTATTATTTCACGTCTAGCAATTTTAAAACATTATAATTTGTGTACCACCGTCACCGTTACTAATTTAAACATGATCACGTTCAAAAATTTACTGAATTCGTATTTTCATCACCATCCTTATTCCACTTGTAACGCATACGAATACTACGTCCCCTTCGACTTCGCCACGTTGAATGTGTCCGTTAATACTGCTAGAGTCAATGGAATCAATATCCATATATTTCATACAGTTATATATCTAGAAGCTACGTCGACTGCCTTTGCTAAATAAAAGAATTTTAAGCCATCTACATACATATAATACTTATTGTCACTATTTTCTAGTTCTCTTATTATTATTTATGTGTTATTCAACTTTTGTATTCTTTTTAAGAATATCATGGTCGGGTATTTATTTGTAGCAGGTACAAATTGGCTGTTATAACATAATATGTTGTTATAATACGAATACATATATGGTGTTCACGACATTCCTTGTTATTTTTCTTATAAAAGTGTTAGTCATTTCTACCTTCTCTTTTTTAAAACTTGTAAATGATCCATTACTATAATAAGCACCGTAAGTCACATCATGTCCGAATAATTGAAAAAATGTAAATGAGTCGAATTGAAAATCAGCAACTTGTTGGAAATCTTTCTTCTTCTTTGTTTCATATCGAGGATGTTTATAACGAATGTAAACACTTCCGATGCAAATATTTATGTACGTCAAAACTTAACATATTTAATACTAAAATTAGGCACCACAGTATCGGGGCAATATAATATTTTAAAAGGTATTTACGATTGACATCAGCCCAAAATATCAACGCGCCACAATCCGGTCTATACATTGTTCGCGGGAATTAGTGGCCGTGGTGTTCTACTCCGGCTTAAGCCCCATAATTTGGTATCTAACGATACAAAGTCGGTTCCAATGTCATTGAAGCGGAAAGCCTGCACTTAATGTTAAAATTATAGCCCACTTATTAAATTCATTTCAATCCGTTTTACTTACAGAAATTATATTATGGAGGAGAACGGGACTAACTTTAGATAATACTGCGCACTGATATTTAGAATTGAAGGCAATACTGAGGGTATTTTGTAGAACTAACAATAGTCTTTAGCATCAATAATCAAACTATCAATAATATTTAGACCCAAATCGAGATTTCTACCGCTTCGCTTAGTCGAAACGATGTCGTGTAAGAAGAAAAAACGAGTTCCTGGAAGATTCTCGAGGTTCACATGAGCGCTGTTACTACAAAATTGTGTGGTTTGTTTTTTGCGGGAAGAGTGAGGTTATTATGTGCAGTGTCAGTCGGCCGCTCGGATATAGTATGGCCGTGGGGCAGGAGTCGTTTTTGCGGCGGCCGTCGCCCGACGTCGCACCATGTTCGGATAAGAGGGGGCCCATTCACTGCGCAATTGCCAATTGATGGTGCAAAACCTGATTCGCAATCATTAGGGTTGCGAATATTTACACTCCACTTTTAAAAACTCCACGGTCATTCACTGACAATCAATATTTCAAACAAAACGTAAATATTGGCAATGTGAACATTACATAAATATTAAATATTAAGAACGAATTTAAGCCAAGAGAGCGTACGAGACTAGCAATTAGACTAATCGACAACCCTTAAAGTGGGTACATCCGCTGTCATCAGTCATGGACATCGTGTGAGTGCTTCGCAGAAACAGCCGGTAATAATTAATTTGTCCAGTTTTGGAGACATGTTTAATTCATACTGTCTTCGACAAGCGAACCTCGGCAACGCTGAGTACGCTGTTAATGGCCATTACTGCTAAGCATTCCTGTAGAGGACTGGCAAATGACTTTTAAACTATTGCACGGGACATTACACACAGTTGCTTCAAACTCGGCCAAGTGAGAGCTTCATAAGCAACAGACAATGAAATATATAAGCGCTATGTATTCCACGGTGGTATTACACGATGATGCTAATGCATGTTTGTAATACGAAGCAGAAAACGATTATGTTCCATTATACAAGGGGTGTACATGATCACTACTTTCTGTATCGGAGGAACTTATGATGCCAGATATAACGATAGTAGACAAAACGTAAGGGTCCAACATTAAGACTCTTATACCTATAGCTCCCTTTAAAAAAACATTTAATGAAATAGCTATTCAATTTTGTTAAAAGGCCCATGAATATACAGTATAGTCGTTTTAAAGCGCCGAGAACGAATGACGTTAGAGAATTACTTGTAGTAATACCGTCAAGACCATAAAATACCTGACCTTATTTCATATAATTGTTAAAAACAAAAAGTGAACGTACAGTAACGGTCAAGCTTTTAATTACTCAAATGTTGGCTATTTATAATTGATTAAAAGCTGATTAAGGCGAGACACGTTGGGTGACATTACTGTATATTGTTAATAAAATTGATCATTTATTATTTTTACTATTTTCGAATTTCTAACCTATTAAGTTACTAAAAATATGGGAGCAAACTTCTGTAACATCCTTTTTATTTGGAGACTCATATCGCACGCTGGTTACGCTGGTCTGTGTTACAACATGGTTATAAGACGATTAGAAATTTGAGTATGACTAACTATATTAAGCCAAACATTCGCGTGTATGTCACATATCATTAGAGGCTGTAGCGAAAACGTTGTTATAAAGTGGTTAACTTCAGTAAAATATAGATTGTTTTTAAATCATCCAACAACAAATTTTATGCAAAACGGTTATCTACATAAACAGTGGAATCTACATGAACAGTTTCTTGTTAGTTCTTCTCAGTTGTGGGCGCGGTCCGAACTAACGTAAACTTATCTGTAATAACGTTTATATGTGATTGCAAATCCTATATAAATAAATGATTTTGACTTTGACTTTGAATAAAATATATAGCATAGGGCAGGTGGCCGTAACGTCAACTGGAGAGTTACAATGCGCAGTTTGTTGGGTTAAGGTTCGTGAATTTATAGGAACAACACTATTGAAGCAAAACTAGTTGTGGGAACAGATACAGAAATAATTGACAACTCAATGATTCAGAGCCCGAAGCACAGCAAATAGTATTGTCCACAACAATTTTGAATGATATCTAAATATACTTGTCAGCTGTTTCGACAGTAGTTTAAACGCCGCGTCAGCGGTCGGACACCTGAATAAATACTTACCGCAGAGGGTTTTATCAAACTAATAATTGTAGCTACGTACGCCTTCACCGGCTAGGGAGAACTGTTGCACAGATAACGAAAACCGGTAAGAATAAAGATTAAGATATCATGCAAATTGTATTGATAATGTTGGTTTACTTCAAGTTTCTACGTAAAATGTTTAGCTACAAGGTTGTTTTCTAAGCTGCCTCGCTGAGTTCTGTTTGAGGAAATCTGAAGATACGTTCTCCAAATATGTTACATAATCCTAACCTCTTGAGATAATAACGTGTAAGAATGATACAGATAGAATAAACACCGACAAAAACATTTTGAGGCCAAAGGCCTTTTTATATCTATATTAATATATTATGATATTAAATCTATATTAACATAACTTTTGACTGGCCCGTTGGTGCAGTGGTTAGTGAACCTGACTGTTGCGCCGCGCGTCGTGGGTTCGATTTCCACCCAGAATAAATATTTGTGTGATGAGCACAAGTATTTGTTC
>DWDV01000760.1:0-15171 GCA_018245615.1 Mimoniades ocyalus
AGAAGTAACTACAACTGATCATTATTATTATTCTTTGCTCGCAATAACAAGCAGCCAAAAACGATAACACTTTAAATAATAGTAATAAAAATGTGATAAGCCTCGATCGAGATCGAACTCTATTTCAATGAGCACTAAGACATGTTTGACCTTGACGTGGCCGCAGTGCGCGGCCACGTGCAGCGCCGTGAGGTAGTCCACGGTGACGTCGTCGATGGGCGCGCCCTCGCCGAGCAGCACGCGCGCCGTCTCCACGTGCTCGCCCTGCACCGACATGTGCAGGGGCGTCAGACCGTTCTGGAAGCGCACACACCATATGTTTTAGTTCTCTTATCATTTTCACCTTTCAAACAAATCCCGCAAAATATCTCGTAGTATAATGTCATACTGTATATGCATGACGTAAGTAGTGTGCTACTGGAGGGGCCAATTTCCAGGAGTGGACGAGCTGATGATGATGATGAAGTGGATGACAAGATTATTTCTAACCAATAATTTTATGTATCATGACGGGGTGCATGTAAATCAAATCTATAATACTACTACCCAATTGTTCCTTGCACATGTACAAAATTAAGTTGAACCAATTTATTGCCTTCTGACTATAGTAGTAACTAAAAATTACAATGCACAGTATTAAAACAACACGCGAAGTAAATACAATCCTCCATATATTGATGTATCTCTGGTGTAAGGCTACCGAATGAGCGAGAACCTTTGAGAATGTGTGTGTGTGTTCACCTTGGTTTTGCTGGTGATGGGCGCGCTGTGCTGCAGCAGCCTGGCCACGACGTTGCTGTGTCCGGAGCGCGCGGCGCAGTGCAGCGGCGTGAGCCCGTCGCGCGTCACCGCCGCTATGTTCGCACCTGCGCACGCGACACTGTCACCAGCCGCACCTGCCACTCTCTACCCGTACATAATTATAGTAGCCCTAACTAATAATAAAATCTCTATGAGAACGCTCATTTTACACACCGTATTATACATTTTATCCCATTCAATATTTTTTAATAATAATCTCTTTATTTTCTCTGTAAATATGAAAAAGCTATACCGTTCTCAACGAGCAGATCCACCATGGCCAGCTGTCCCCACTTGCTGGCGACGTGCAGGGGCGTGATGTTGTGTTTGGCGGCTCGTCCGGAGTCCGCGCCGGCGGCCAGCAGCGCCTTGGCCACGCCCACGTTGCCGTAGTGCGCCGCGATGTGCAGGGTTGTGAAGCCCGACTTCGAGCATGCGTCGGGGTTGTGTTCGTTCTGGGAACAGGGAATTCATTAATGAATAATAGTAATAAATTCGTCGTAACATGCATAAAATGTAACCATATTACGATGATATTATTAACATTTCCGTTGTTCGGGACTTCCTTGAATAATCAAGCCTATTTGAAAATCGGCGAACATACTCGCCAATAACGAATATATAGCTTGAGTGAATTACTTAACCACGACACTCGTGTGTGATGCGTCCTGCTTCGAGTACGCAGAAAGTAACTAATAACACTTGCCCAGATACAGAATGTACTCGTACGTTTGAGGTCGGCTCATGTAAATCACAATTCGGACTCCTTTTCACAAAATAAGACAGTTTATAACTAGACTGATATGACATCTACCCACCAAAAAGTTAAAAAGGGGAATAGCTACGTATAATACATGCGTATAACTAATTACATTACCTCGAGTAGCAGAGTAGCTGCCTTAACGTCGTTCTTTTTGGCGGCGATGTGCAACGCCGGCAGCCGGACCTTGCCCCGCGTGTCCGACTCCAGGAGCTCCGCCACCACTCGGTCGTGTCCTTGCTGCATCGCTACCGCGAGCGGCGTGAATCCGTCCTGGGACATTGATTAGCTGATTTGAATGTACGAGTAAGTAACTTAGAATAACTATTAGCATCTAGCGCCAAAGTAGTGTCCGATGGAATTAAGGACTAATTTGTTTTTATAAAACTAGATACCTGTTATTCTTTAATGTGCTAGGACATGGAAAAAGGTATAAAAAATAGAATCGCTGATAACGTTCTCTGCTCGTGTATAGGTTTGTTCTCAGTAGAAAACATTAAAATTTGTATGATATGAAACTACTTTTCGGACACGGCTTTCCTGTCGTCGATTATACTTTCGAACAGGATCCGTGCACTTCACTTAGCTTCAGTTTAAAGTAATTGTATTAAATATTATGCATATTTTTAATTAAAAAATATATAGGTACATACTTTGAGTTGCGAATATGCACATACCTCGCCGAGCAGTGCATGTTGTATGTGTAAACCATTGATTTGATTTAAGGTGTTAAAAAATCTAACAAACCGTTTTAAGACTACGGCCTTAATCCTTCTCATTCTAAGAGGAGACTCGTGACCAATATTGGAACTTTAGAGCGGTTTGTCATGATAAATAAACAGTTTAAAATGTGTTCACCTCTGTAGCAAGGGTCTGGCTGGCGCCGGCGGCCAGCAGCATCTTGACGCAGCCCGCGTGGTTCTCCTGCGCCGCCATGTAGAGCGGCGTGAAGCCGGCCGCCGACTGCGCGTCCGCCTTGGCGCCCGCGCCGAGCAGCGCCCGCGCCACCGCCTCCTGGCCCGCGAGGCATGCTATGTGCAGTGCTGTGTTGCCTGCAATTAAACACAATATACTTGTAAATATAACATTGTCATTTCATTTTTACAATCACGCCTATTGTACCGTGTAATTATGTTATTAGCTATAGAGACCGTAGAGGTGTTGATCGGGTATCATGATACTTCTGACATACATACATACATATAATAATATACAATGTAAGTTTTTTAACTCCAAATATATCAGCGTTATTCTGTAACATAGAACGGAACCTCTTCCCAGAACGAATGAACGGAAATATTGCTTAGCGAGAAAGATTAAAATTTATAGTTATAAATTTAGAGTCTTAAAATTTATGGTTAATAATAAAACCTGAAATAAATAAAAAATTTAGAAATCTACCAACATTAAATATATATTTTACTATGAAAATCTCAAAAAAGAGCCAATCAAATACAGTCCGTAAGATATTTCTTTAATGATCCTGTCGTACCTATATAAATAATAACATAAAATCGATTTCCGCTAATCGATTAATCGACTTTTTTAATTGCCGCAATGTTACGATCGATATCACACGCCCTATTGAACAATACATTTAGCTCGCAGACACACATCACACACGGTTATTTTCATTTTTCCTTGTAATTGTGAAACGCGATACTGTCACTAGATAAAAACTGCCATATTTAATTAGAATTGCTTTTAATTTAGTTCTTAGTTCAACCACCACTAATTTATGTTTAGAAGAGAAGAGATAGAGAGCTAGTCTTATAAATTATTTGAAAGGACAGTCAATCGGAGCCCCAGCGCAGCGGGTCAGATGTTGTACTGGTGAAACGTGGGAATTTACCACACACCTCTGCTTATCGCTTCTGGGAAATTTGGGAGAGGTCAGATCCCGATGCTCCTAAAACTTGATCCAATAATTGTTTGAGACGGTAGTTACGTAGCATTATTATTTGAGGGCCACGATTAGACGAGAATGATATGCATTGTATCAAAATTTAAATAGCTCCCCATTTAAATTTTGATGCTACTGCTTTGTCTTACCCTGAACTGTATACTTCCTTGGTTTCAGTAGGTATGAGAAAAGAAACGGACTTTCATGTTGCGGGTGTTAAATGTGCATTAAAAAAATATTGAAGAGAACATTCAAAGGGGCATTTGTTTTTAAAATTGTGATGAATATATTTTTCGAAAATATGGAGAAACTCTATTCCTCTTTCAATCCAGTCCTGTCTTTGTTGTTATAGTACACATTTGTCAGTTACTAGAGACAGTAACGTACACACATGTTGTCCACGGTTAAGCACGCGCCAGATGAGCGGCGAAAAATGCAATTCTTCAATTACTACTATCATAAACGCCTCGGGTTAGGCTCGTTTGGATTGTTTTCATATTTTCATTACTTCGTTTGTGTAATGTGTAGCTTACTATTTTATTTAGTTATCGACGGAAGTGAATATTATACAGAAAAAAAATCATTATCTTTCCTTTCTTTTACCCCTTACGTTGATTGACCGAAATAGTTCCCCTAGTAATAATGTCGTCTTTTATATACCTCATTATTATAAACGTTTTTATCTGACGTATAAATAAACGATATAAATCATTTGATTCATATGATGTACATTCCACGTTTGACTTACATGTAATTAAATACAATTTACCTTTCTTTGTAGCAGCGTCGACTACGGCGCCTCGTTTTAGTAACTCTTCGACCACGGATATGTGACCGTCCTTGGCAGCGAGGTGAAGAGCATTGAGACCATTCTGAAAGAGGAAAATATTATTTTCAATAACAAAACCCTTATAAGAAGTATTTTACCGTATACTGTGAATGTACTGTTTAGTATCTGTGAACTACTGTTTAGTATCTACTTATTATCGTAGGTTGACAGCAGTAATATTCGTTTGTGAATGTTTATTAATTTCTCGGCTGGCATGTTAATTTTGTTTCTTTAAAAATATATTAAACACTTTTGCCACCTTATCGTAATTCCTGACCAGCTCTATTTATTATAGAACAGGATCGGATTTTCCTTTCTTCGTTTTTTTGTTTTCGTTTTTTTTGTCTTTACATACTTAAATGTGCGGGGCCTTTTTAATATTATAGAGGTAATATTGAAACTCCTAATGTATTACAAAATCTTACACATTCATCTTCCGTTAAGAGAAAAACCAAGTAGCGTAAACTTTAACTTTACTGCAGTTGCGGCAGTGATACTTCTGCAGCGGTAGCCCTGCCAACTTTCAATATTTATTACTTCCACAGCCTTAAATAACTGTCTTTTATCTAGTGTGATGGTTCGATAAAATTCGAATGTTACAATTGAACACATTCGCCGGCAAGTGGGACAATTGCAATGCATTTAATTAACTAATTAACATGTTTCTTGAATTCCATTTTTTCGACTGCGAGGCGCGTTAAACGCGTAACAATCCGGTCCGAAGAACTATCAACCATTGAACATTTGCATATTAATTAGAGAAAATGCACAAGAAATTTTCAACATTATAACGCACTCGTGGAGGAAAATATTTGCTACTGTATTATAATAATAACGCTTCCTGAGGTAATTTCCTGCACATAATTTATGTGCTTTTTACTGACGGTCTTATTAGAGTGTGGGATCTAGTTTCAACTGACTGAAATGCAAGAAATAAAAAGATAATCGGTATTCGATGTCCTTGCCAATCCCGAAAGGGATCTGGTTTGATTATACAATAATTATCACATCCCAGAAGTTCATAAAATTAACATAATTATGTACTTATAGGTAAATATATAAGATTGCGATGATTCGTAGTTTATGAGTAACAGACAAATTAGAATTATAACGAGAAAAATTGTAATGGACAACATAACATATAATTCACATCTGTATTTCCCCGAAAGGGTGTGCAGAGGAGTGTAGTACACTTCTCCCGTTTCATTTCCCACCATGGAACAGGAGGTGTGCTTATTTACATAACGAATTCTAAAAGTCAAGACGTTCTAAGCATATAGGGCGTACTATCGACAGGACAAATTACAAAATCAACTTTATAAATCACATCGCAATGGTGACTGTGCATCGGAGCGTGACGTATTAGTTCGCCCGAAGGTCGACTACATTTGTAACGGCGAAATTAATATGACTTTTTCACTACATTAATGATATTTGTTGTACATACTGTCGTGTACAAAATCAAATACAAATCTTGTTTTAAATCGCGTTAGATATACGAAATGAATTGTTGTCGGTGACGGTGTTATAAAACGTAATAAGTAGAGTAAATACAGCCTCATGTATTGTATGATAAAAACGCAAACCATGTTATCGATTCATTTTAATTGAAATTTTCCTATTATTTTTTAATCCTTAAATCTGTAAGCTGGCTTAGTTTAAGTGTTATTTTTTCAAAATTAGTTACTTAAATTGAATTTTAAAAAATACGATACAATAAATTACTAAATTAGAATTTTAAATACGAAATGCAGAATTTAATTAATTTAATTACAACTTCAAATTCCATCACCAGCAATTTTCATTGTCAAATCCATCCCCTCAAGAGGGAAATTTCTGAAAATACTTCCTAAGTAAGTGCTTACGTTATAAAAGGAGTAGATTGTTCCATTTTCAAGTCTTTAACTTCAGTTGTTTAGGCTCTGTAATGATGAATCGGTCAATTTGTTGGAACACTTATTTTTAAACGTCATTCAAATGAGCGACTAAGAACCGTCCGCAAATTGTCCACGTGTAAACACAATGGGCGTTTTTTTCCAGTATACTTTTAAACGAAAAAACACACGTAAAAATAATGTTAATGACCTTGGTGTTGCGTTTATTCAAAAGTAAGAGCGTCGTACCAACAAAGGCTTTCGGGTGTTCTTTACTCAAAATTATGCAATTCTGTTAATTGACGCAGCCATTCAACAAAAAAAAATTTAATACATTTAAGCCGAATATTGTTTTCGACCCAATTAACGACGGTGCTCATAATAGCTCTGCGGTTTCAGTTCTTTCACAAGCTATCACGCAACCTTCCTACCGCAAAATCTTCGTCAAAGTGGATGAACGCAGCTCAATCACACACTATCCCATGCTTTCTTCGATTCTTCGTCAACGCTACGCATCACAATCATTGCATTTATCGCACTCATTATTTACTCTACTCCCGCAATCCTGTCAATTTTTTTTTTACAATATTTTAACATTAGATTACAGCGTAAAATACTGTACGAAATTTTAATTGAAGTACATGAATGTCAGTTTCAGTGGAAATTAGAAAAGCAGCCGAATATTCAAATACAGCGATTCGGTGTTGGGAACAGCTAGGCTTGAACAAAAAGATTCCAGCGAATTCTATTAAAATCTCATAGAAATCTCTCATGAATTGTATATAAAAGTAAGAAGCATAGACTTGTGCTCGAAATAAACTTCACTCTCTCTAACTTGTCACGACTTAACTACGTTGGAGCTTAGATCCAACTAGCACATCAAACTTCGATCAAGTCTAAGTTGAGTAAACTTGGCTATTAAACATCTTGCTCTCTGGCAACTCACTGTACGTTTAAAGTGTATTTATTTATAAATATTCTCTTAGCTAGCAGACAAAACAGCTATTTGGATAAGAATTTTATTGTACCATCGGCTTAACCACTATTATAAATAGATCCCAATGTTTGTAAGTATGATATGTAACAATAAAAAAAATTCAACACTCTTACACTGTCATTACAGCCGCTGAGCTAAACGACTTCTGGAGTGAAAACGGCGGTTTAATAAAAGTAGTGTAGGACTCCCCCTACGGTTACGTGTGGTGATGACCAGCAAAACGATCATATAACGGGCGGAACTTCTTTCCAGGTTGCATTCTATTTATGTTCATCAGTTTCACAGTATATAATAAGGCTGCAGCCAGAAACTAAAGGGCAGACGAAGATAGTTTGAAAGCGCTCCTTAAAACCTGTGCCCAGACTTGTAAAAGTTGAAAATGATGATAATAAGTAATATCGTATACGTATAATATATGATACTTCACAGCTCGTCTCTTAAGAGCAATCATTTTCATAGACGATAATATAATTTTATCTTCTACGGAACAAAAAAAACGTAACATCACGCCTGTCATCCCATTCCATAGTGGGACGCAAACGTAACTGGTGAAACGTGGGAGTGTTCTACGTTCCTCTGCCTACCTCTTCTACGGAACTAGCTGTATTAAAATACAATTATGTATATGCTTGCTTACGTACTTTAGCATTACGTAAAGGATACTAAAAATCCATGGGGTGTGAAGATGGTTTATCAACAAGCATAAGTACATTGCATTTTCTATAATAAATTAAAAAAAAACTAATAATCGTATTTACTGATACTGATGTAACACACTGGTCGTATGTTACATCTAAGTAATATAATATCTCTCATATCATGTAACATACTACAAGTATGTTGCATCATACATATAGATTATTACTATTATATCATCACGCTAGGTTCTTTGCGGGAAAGGCAGAGTGCCAAGACTCAAATATCTATATTCTTACACATTTGCTGTGCTTTTTCCAAGTACATATGTACATAATTTTCTTAATACATACACACCAAATTCGGAGAAATAATTTTATATAAACTCGACTCAGAGTCTCAATTTGTGTCCGGTGTATGACAACCGCGTAGTCCACAGTGGAACATAAACGTAACGCATAATTTTCACAGGCAACAAGGACGCCCGTCAACGGTGTAGGTATACATATAAGTGTAAGGAGAGTTCTAAAAGGAGAGTAATTAGTGATTCAAGAGGGCATTTGAGCACTTCGCGTGAACGTAGCTGCGATGTTTTGTGTGAATTGCACTCTTTGTCTGAAGCTCTAAGTGCATCCGGGCCACTGAGCCGTATTTGCTCACCGTTCGCTTACACTAGCGATTATGAAAACGGTATGCAATGTCGCCGACGTGAAAGCCATATATATGGACATTATGTAGAGACGATTAATAATGAACGTACTCAAAGTAACTTTCGTAGAAGTTCTTTTTTCATTTCATCTATACTGTCCGTGCAATTGTAATAACGTCGTAAACATCTGTTTAACAATACTGCTAGTTCTTCAAACAATAAAAGTATGTACCAGGCAGTATACACTAAGTGATGTGTTAAATAAATTTCACAAGTTTTATGTATTGTATTTCTAATAGTCGCTCGGAATATGGATTTGTGGTCGGTGTAAGGCAATTTTATACATAACAAGCCTCTTTTAGATGTTTCGACTGAAACGTCGCTTGCGTGCCAGATATGTATAGGTATCTGGTATGCACGATTGTAATAACAGTAATGTAACATAATAACAGTTCAAAACTAAAAAAAATACATTAAAGACCAATTTTATTTTCAACATGAGCATTGCAACACGCACATCGGATGCAAACATCTATATACATAAATAAATTGTATTTTACTAATCACCTTCATTGTAAAAGAGCTACAATCAGAAGAAAAGGAATAATTTCGATAAATTTTAAAACTACTACGAAAATTATTTACAAATTTATTTCTCCGTCTACCCCGTACTGGACCTGGACTGGTGGTATAACAATAAATGCTTACCTCATCGGTCCAGTGGTTCCAAGCGCAACTGCTGAGTAAGAGCTCCTGGGTTCAATCTCCGGGTCGGGTAATATTGAGTTTTTCTAACTTGAAAATCCTAATTATTACTAGCTATTGTTCAGAGTCTGGATTTGCGCCTGATGTATGGCAATTTCATAATGCGACGTACAATAAACAGGTGAATTGTATGAGTGTACTACACACATCTGTCTATTCTTCCGGGGAAATACAGGCGTGCTTTTGTCACATAGGTATTATATAACGTAAACATTATGAACACAAATAGAATGCAACCTGGAAATGATATCCCCCGGTTACACGAGTGTCATACGTATAGAGTACCACAGAACCTACTCTTGTTATGCTAATATCATGAAACACGGCCATGGCACATTTCAACTGAATACATGAAACATGGTAGTAGATAGAATCTTTGACACTGAGCGCAAGGCTATGGTACGCTCGCCATTTTACAGGAAATTGTTTTTTTTATATATATATATTCCGTTATGAATTGGTTCAATGGAAAGTAACTTAATTCCATAATGACACTAAGAATTCCTATTGCTGCAGGTCCATCACCAATGAGACACCTATAACCTTACTAACTTATATACTAGTAACGAACTAGATTAACTGATTCTAGGAGGCCTATTCCTACAGTTCTATTCGTGATCGGTTGCAAAGTTCCATTGACAGCAGGGGCCATTTGTGAGTAGCACTTGCTCGCTAGCTACTTTATTAGCTAGTTGTATACAACGAAATTGACGTTGCAGAATATATACGTACAGTTCAATACACGAAATAAGGCTTTGACGATCATATTGTAATAGATATTAATTGATGCATTTGTGGCATTGTTCATAAGATATAATTAAACAGAATCATTCATTACAATTGAATAATTACAAATTAAAGATTTTAACGTCCAGGCAATGGATCGATTCACTAAATGTAACTCTTAATTATTTTACCACAATAAAAAAAGTGTATAATGATGGAGTGATAAATTATAATACCGTAAAGCTCCCCAAAAAATACCAAATAATTGAAATAAAGCTAGGAATCAATCACAAAGTCTATGTTATAAACACGCAGAAACAGTTACGTTTATTTTGACGTGGATCGTACAGCGTTCGTGACACGCGGAAGACGCGATTTATTTAGTCCCTCAGAAACAAGGATGCGACACATCATTACCTAATGGAGCCTGTATATATTCTAACGTGTGCATACATAGGCGCTGCGCTTATTTAATTCACCTGCATTACCGTTGCTGTAAACGAGGGTGGGTGCCTACTTTAAATCTCGGGAGGCTACAAGCCGCGTGTGACCCGGTTTCAACTCCATTTGAGACTCACCATACTATCTATATGGTTAGCGCCAGGGTTGTCACGTCGCTCGGAAATGGGAAAAAGTGCTGGAGTTACAAATAATTGTGTGATTTTCGTACAAGTACTACATGCAATTGCCCTAGCTACATGTTTTTTTTACAATAATTATCATTACATATCAGCTTCGCATATATGATACTTTTTCATTAGATTCTACTACTTTAAAGCGGCAACTGTCAATTTTTTTTATCAGTGTCTCATTCATCCACAGTGTCTTACTAAAAAAAGATTAGCCTACTTCTGCCATCCCTACCTATGGTATGTATGTACATCGATTTAACGGACAATTGAATCGATTTCAGCGCGCTCAATTACATCGAAAACGCGGAATCGAAAGTCATTTCTTTCACATGACGACGTACAAACAACAATCGTGAGGAGACGATTGAAATGTCAGAAGAATTGGTGCTGCGATGTTGCGTGAGGTAGAAACGAAATTACCGGCGAATTGTTGGCTATTGACCGTTCGTCTGCCGTTTTGACGTTTACATGCTAAGTATTATGTTTCAGTTGGACTATGTTATTAAACAGTAATAATTAATCGGACGATAAAAACGTCGGCGGCGCGTATGTTGATTTGTGTAGCAAAAAATTTGTTCGATGAAAGGGATAACGTTTGCGCTCACGTTATCGTTGATGGGTTAATATTAATAATGGATTGCTTGACGGAGCTGCGAAGAAACGACTGAAAACGTAAGAACAAAGAATGAAAAATGACAAAGAATGAGGCGAAAAAAAGAGCTTGGAAGAAACGACACTTTTGATTTATATTCCCACGAAGCACTGCAAGAAACAGACCGGATAATGTGTGAAACCAAAACTGGTGCACGTGTATGAAGAGAGTGATGAACGTAGAAGAATTCTTTAAGAATAGAGATATTTGACATTCAATGCTTTCTGCTTACCCCACACACCTGGCGTGATGGTAAATAATGATGTGTGAAAGTATTGTAATGTTATTTATATTTAACAGAGATTCGCATAAAAATTTCTCAGGATTGTAAAAGTATCCAATTCGTGTGAGCGGATTTTCTTTTACAGGTGAACAATACTGAGTAAACGTAGATTATAATGTTCACGGCTAAATGCCCTCGTCGCCTACGATCTCTGTGCTCTTTGATACCCAACCCCCAACTCGCATATACTACATGGGTATTTTGCGCACAAACGCCTCTGCGGAGCCTAACGTTCAGGAGTCAACTGAGACAAGCTGATGATGGTGACGGAGTAGTAACAAATTCATTTAATTTTATTTATGATCAGATACAGTGTCCACTGATATAAGTGGGCATATAACTTTAGACAACAAACATACTTTAACGTAACAAATTACAGTTCTGCAAATAGGCAGCACTGACATCAGCTAAAATAAAAACTTATTTATGCTATGAAACTATTCCTATCTCATACATTACTTGTAACTGCAGAGAAAGCTAACGGACAACATTCATTTTTAAATCCCGCATAATTAGAAGGACTTCTTTTACTTAGTGTCATGCCATTATTATAATTATGACATTCATATGAGAAGTCAACGTCCCCAAGAAACGGCGAATGTCAAGATTTTGTATCAACTGAGGCGACACCTATACCAATGCAGATTTTTTAACACAAGGAAACTTCAATTGGATATTAAGCGCGGATTAATATTCGTGACTACTCAAATGAAATAATAATATGAGACGGAATGAACATCTATTTGTCCCTAATGTTTTACTGCACCACAGTATTCCTATAATAATTATATCATGATTTTCTTATATGTTTATATTTACATACATTTCTTATTTGCTTTGTTTTTTCTTATTTATTCGTATTTTTATTGTGTGTTTCTTTTTTGTTTAATAAATTTATCTTGATTGTATGTTTCGCTGGTGGAGTGGTTGTGAATAAAGCATTTTTTCTTTCATTTATTATATTCTAGAGAGCGAAATGACTTACCGAATTACATGTGTTGATATCTTTGACGGCGCCTGAGTCCAGCAAGTCGACGACTGTATCGAGTTGGCCGGCTCGGGCCGCTCGCAGGAACGCTGTGTTGGGATCTATCTGTAATGAAAAAAACATGTTAATCACTTTTGACAAATCGGAACAGATTTAGAACGAGCTTATTAGTTACATGAAACGTATTGAAATTCAATATATTTGAAATAATTCAATACTTATTGTTAGTAGGGTAACGTATCGTGAATAGAAAATAATTATTAATATTATGAAAAAAGAAAAATTCTTATTGAAAAAACAGGTTATCAGAAAACAAACAAACTTCAGTCATAGACTGATCAGTCGAGATGTGCTCGAGTCACATAGTAATTTAAAGTTACTAACTACCGTTCACAAATTGACCGAAAACAAATCCTGACTGACGGTGGAGTTAGAAGTCTCCAAAACCGGCTTGCATTTATGAAGAAAGTTATGAATGTATAAGAAGTACGGCAAGTCCGAAACGATAAAGATCGCAATCGGTGTCCTGAATCGCTGAACCTGGACGGATAGCAAAGGTTTGTAGATAGCGATAGATAGCGATATGGCACAAGCGCGAGCTGGAAAGATTGTTCAGAAGACAATATAACGTGATGTGATGCCTATTATTTTCCTTTTACTCGAACATACAAAACGAATAGGAGCAAGGGTGGGAGGGAGAGAGGGGTCGGTCATCCATTCAATACTACATAGAAAACAATATTAGGAATAAGAATATTAATCTACTATCATTTAATAGTAATTTTAAATAAATCAGTATATCGTATTCTACCTTCTCCTTTATATGGTATTTTGCTTTATATTATGATACCAACATTTAAAATCATTTTCACGTCTTTTTATGCTAATTTTTAAACAACATTTTCGGTAATTAATGAGGAGTGCTTCGTTGGTTGTGTTGGTTGCAAGTGCGACTGCCGATCGGGAGGTCCTGGGTTTAACTCCCAGGTCGGGCACTACTAAATTTTTCTAATTTTAATTTTCTAGTAGTGGCTCGGACTCTGAAGTGCCCGGTGTATGGCAATAGGCTCGCCGCCTATTCCATAGTGGGATGTAAACGTAACTGCGTTCCTCTGCCTACCTCTTCGGGGATTAGAGACGTGACGTTACTTACGTTATGATTCATGAGAAAAATAAGATATAGAACAGATCGAAAAAAGGTGCCAAATTCAAAATCACAAAGCATAGATTTAGTAGGTACACGCCAAGCGCAGATCTGTAGCGCGCCCTACGCTTTCACGTTAAACCGTAACTGATTACGTTTTATTACTTGCTCTTTATTCGGGTTACTCGGTTGAGGTCAATGTGTGTGTATCTTAGCTCCGTTGTGTGTGTATTCGCTGATCACAATTTTCATTTATACCGGCAACCAACGGATCGGATTTATTTAAATACCTTTTTATTGTTATGACTTGAATAATTGCATTGAAACCAATACAATTATTGTTTGGTGAATCAACGTACTGACTAGTGCTTTTTTAACCCATTTATCGTTTCAATGTCGGACACGGTTCTCCGCTCAGAATGAGAGGGTTGAGACCATAGTCTGCCACGTTGGCCAAGTTCTGATTGGCAGGCTTCATACGCCTTAGAGAAGTTTGTCTATTATAGTGCATACGGACTCCCAATACAAACAACGTAGCGTAGATATTGCTCACTGCATCTCCATACCGTTCTATCCGATGTCGACGGATTTGTTGTCGATCGAATCGATTGGCTCAGGTGTCGTATTCGCTAACTGTTCTTCTGTGTTCATTGTTCCTATACACTTTGATAGAATCCATCTTGTATGTTGATAAATTTAAAGGAAAATATTAAACTTTTTATGATTGCTTTTTTTCATGGGCAACATTGGAAAAAAGAAATGTGACAAAGTATTATATGAGAACCTTTTCGAATGATTTTTATATGTAATTGCATAGTATTAGAAATAAAAGTTATATGCTGATTGTAACAGATGAACGTCCTGAACGACAGGTTAACAAGATTTCGATATTATGAAAACGTAGATGAGAATTTGCTTTCAGTAATTGTTTGATTTCGGTCGGAAGTTATTTCACTTTTAAGCTTGCGATCTTTGATTGATTACCATATAGGTACATACGTGTAAATTAAAGTTTTGAATAATACCTTTCATCATCATCATCAGCCTATAGCAGTCCATTGCTTGATATAGGCCTATCCTGAGGGGTTATGGCCGTTATCCCATTATAACATAGGTAATAATACCTTTATTCCATAGGACGGATAACATAACTGGTGAAACATGAAAATATACTACACTTCTCTGCTTACCCCTTCGGTAAAATACGAGCGTCATGTTATTTACAAACACGTCACAGATTGCATGATAAGGGAAAAATATTTAAATGAATTTGTGTAGATATAAATTATATACCTTAATAATATATACTGTTTTATTGTTTTTTGACGGTCAAAATGATTATATGCCGCTAGTATAAAAAATACGTAACATCACGCCTGTCATCCCCAAAGAGGTAGGCAGAGGAATGTAAAACACTCCCAAGTGTCACCAGTTACGTTTACGTCCCATAATGGTATAGGTGGTGAGCCTATTGCCATACACCGGGCACATATCCAGACTCCGAACCACTACTAGAAAATCTAAATTAGAAA
>DWDV01000761.1:0-15167 GCA_018245615.1 Mimoniades ocyalus
GAAAGAAACTCCATAGGTGTGCTTCTGCATATTTTTTAAAATAAGCACTTATGTTAAGATATAGATTATAATTTATATCTTGGGACATCTCCACACACGGCCATCTGATCCCAAAGTCAGCATCAACAAAGCTTGTGGTATGGTAACCAGACGGTTGATAAATTACATATATACATATAAATATATACTTAAATAGATATCTTTTTTTACACCCAGACACAGAACAAACACTCGTGCTCATCACACAAATATTTATTCTGTGTGGGAATCGAACCCACGACCTCCGGCCCAACAGTCAGGTCCACTAACCACTGCACCAACGGGCCAGTCAATAAGTATAAGTTATCTCTGAGCGTAGATTGTGTGCAATCAGTAGACAAATTAGCTAGTCAGACAAATCAGTTGACAGTTAGCGGTTGTTGCATTGTTAACTTTAAATATTAAACAAGCAAAACAAAACAGCAGAGGTCTAACAAAACAGTAGAAACGCTACTGATTAGCCGCTAATATATTAACAATTGCTGGAAATATCAGCGCAAAAAACAGACAATATTCCACTTTTTTTTAATTATTCTTGTCTATGGATAAATGTTGTAACATCTATGACGTTAAAAAACTTTAAATACTGTTATGTTACTAATGCTAACGGATGTGACGTCACGACCGCGCTCCGTGTACCAACATAAAGGTATTTGAATATTAAAACAGGCATTGTTAGGCAAATTAAAGGGCAGATGCAGCATCCCCGTTGCACGCATCTAATTGGGTAGCATTTGCATCATAATGCATATAATGCGGCACCGTAAAGCTGAAGCTTTACCTTTGCTTTTGAGTCAAATTTGAAAAATTATTTGCACTTCGTACCAATCCGTACACTTGGAACGAAATATTTTGTCATTATTGGTGTAAAAAAAATACGAAAAGTCAAGTAATAAGAGAACTGAAACAGAATAGGTAATCGTATATCATTATAATTATCATTTTAATTTATAATTGAAAAATAAAACTATAATAAAAATAATTTTGCCAAGTCACTATTTAAATATACCTACATACAACTTCTTTGTTTAAAGGCCGGCAACAATCATTAATACACATTTGATAGCAATAAAATATATAAGTAATGATATTTCTCTTGCTGTACCTATTACTATAGAAAAATAAATATGAAAATGATACGAAAACTTTAAATTTTCCCAGTGTACAATTTGTTAAACAAGATCGTACTAAATCTATATCATACATGTATACATGATACAATATTATCTATGTTTCGTGATAAATACACTGTGATTGATTGTAAAATAATATTGGACGCTGTGATAGGTGAGAATTACATCGTCATAATCAGTGTACTTGGACATAAGCCTTAATTAGTGTTATTGCACCCTGTCCGCGGCTTCACCCATCCAGCTTCTGACTGCAGTCGTTGTACAATTTCTGCCGGTGATAAAATATAAAGTACGTAACATCACGCCTGTATTCTCCAAATAGGTAGGCAGAGGAGTGTAGTACACTCCCTCACTTTACTAGTTAAGTTACGTCCAATATAAAGTAAAATATTATAAAGAGGAATACCTCTCGTATAAGTGAAGTGCGCGGCTGTTACCATGGAGGGGAAGAGTCATAAATCCTTTGTTACACCGTCAACCGCACGCCGAGCTAACGTCCGCTCTATATTTTTCTCATAAATAAGTAAAAGTTACAAAAAAGTACGCAATTTTCACACCGTTGCAGACATTTTTTAATTTTATGTTTATTGCTATTAGTTTAACCTTCATATACTTTGAATGATTATAAAAACAATTTGAGGCGATTATCGATTTGCAAACGGCAGCAGAGTGTGTAATGTATCTGAATGTATTTGGCATGAATGGCACGCCACCACAAAAATATTTTTGTGGTGGCGTGCCATTCGAAACTTGGCTTGCTATCTGCTGTGCGCTCGGTTACGTGTAAATGAGCCGAAAGCGCCGTGAAAACAGCGAGTCGCCTTCATTTGGCGCAACATTTTCAAATTACCGAAACCGTCTGCGTCTATAACAACGCTTAAGATTAACTATTATGTTCTTCCGACTTGTACCATCATTATCACTCCTACATTCTATATTCAAATAAAAACGGAAACGCCACATTTTCTACACCGCATCGCGGGAAATATATTCGTTGGCAGACCTCCATTGGGTGTGAGAGCGAGTCGGATAGATAGTTTGGCGCATAAAATAAAGATCCATCAGAGCGGGATGACAACGCGTTTATTGGTTCCACCGCGTAGTTTGTGGCTATCGCTCGGGCCAAGTTTGATGTAATTTTCTTGGCGCGAAGTGCAACGACTCCTTGGAAAATATATTGACGATGCAGAAACGGTTATCGACGATATTAATAATATTGTACTCAGCGAATATGTTGTTACGTGGCTTTATTGCGCCGTTTTCTACATTTTCACATAAACAAAAAGAGAACAGTTCGATATATTAGTTCAAAGTGCTTCATTATGAAAGAAGCGTACATTTTAATTTGCGTTAGAATTAATTGACTGATTATATACATAGCTATTTGCAATCAGAATATGTTCTATTTAAGAGCATAATTATCTTGCTGTGCAACGATTGTCCATGTTATGTTAGCTCAGCGACTTGCGCGGTATTTATCTATAAGATAAGCTCAATAATTTAGAATCAGCTGATCCGGAGTCAATAGATAACCAGTGTGAACAGGAACCGCTGGCCCAGATCGCCGATATTATATCCGTCCATTAATAATATTGTTTACATGTATTTTGCTTAACGATTCGCAGTTATGTATTTTATCTAGGTATCTTTAAGTTGTTTAAGCCTTATACGTTTAGAGATAAGATTGTTTATTGAATAGACTCGTTAGGGCGATAGATGCAAAATTTGTAAACATTGAGTTAACTTTACTTGCATATTAACTTGTAGACTTTTGTCAACTTTGTTCATATTTTTCAGTAGTTTTGGGAACCTTATTGATTAACCATCTGAGTTTATTTTTCCATTTTGTAAACTGTTCTAATTAATAGTTGATGATCGATAAAATTTATTTAGTTAACATGCTACTATCAAAGACAATTAACTTAAGGGGCATCATTGAATACTTGATGGTCGGAATTGTTAACAGTGGTTATCCATAGCTTGTATTATAGATATCCCCTTAGAGATAATAATAATAATCCATCATATTCTATAATAGGTGTAAAGTTTGTCAACACACGTTCGACCAGTCTGGCAAAACATGGCGTTAGCCGTCTCAATCGCCGACGAGACCAATGTCCAACGGTGAAACCATAAAAGTGTATATATATGATGAGGTGTGTTACTTCTATAATGAATGGTTGTCTTTGAAATGAACATTGCCAGTCAGTTATGTACCGCCTAATAAGGATATAACTCTGTATAGACATAAACGAGAGCCTACATACACTATCTCACAAAAGGAAATAAGGACCCCGAGATCAATACTCACTCGCTTAATGCCACACATGTGTCATACGACGGCATCGGAACAGGAAAACCGTGGAGTCGATGTTGTTTCAAATGATACTTTTCAATTATATTAACTACAGTTGTTTTAAAAGAAAAAAAAATACAGACGAATTGAGTACCTCCTCCTCTTTGGAAGTCGGTTAAAAAGAGTAGTAATTATAAGTAAGTAATAGTAAAAAAAAATATAAGTGGACGTTGCACTACGGATAAATGAAGTTGACTTTGTTAAAATGGGCTCTCTAACGGAAATACCGAGGTACCTATATGGCATGCCGAGGATAAGACAAGCGTTCATATTGGCGGTCTATGTCTAGCACTGGACTGAGACCGGCTGATGATGTCTATCGAGAATATTCGTTGGTTACAGCTAATCTAAAATAGTATCGTTAACATTGGTTTCAGTCTCATTATTTCACATGTGTGATTGATATATCGAATCGAGTTTAATCGAATCGACTCCACCCCTTCAAACATATTCCGTGATAGATAATGTGTTGTTACTCGTACGGGGCCGCGTTGTCGAAAGCCACCCGGGAGAGCGGGCGGCGCTGTGCCTGCCACCAGGACTCCGAAAACCATCTCCGATATCTCACAGGATACGTTCACCAACAACAAAAATGTCTTAACCGGCCAAATAATTATGTTGCGAAATTCAAGAATTATAGAACGATTCTATTGATTGATTTGCCTTTGATATATTTTACTGTATAATATTATTATAACGCACGATTAATCTGAGATATGAGACAGCTTGAAACAAAATATGAATAATATGAAATTCGTTAGATATGTAATAGTAGAGATATTTGACACTCGGCAATCTCTGCCTCCCTCATAGTGGACCCAGCCTGATGTTATGATAATAATATACATTCAGTAAAAATATTCTCTTCAACAACGCCCATGTATCGTTTTTAGCCTCTTGTCGTGAACTTCGTTCATGTCACTCGGCAAGTGTTTTCTGCAAATGTTACTCGGCCGATTATTTTTACGTCGCTTTAATTATACTTATTGTGCTCTTACCACTCTATTTTCCTCAGGAGTCCAAAAATAGAGTCAGTTAAGGCTGCTTCAGGTGGTAATAGAACATCAAAACTTCATAAGCTCTGTCGAAATTGTATGGATATATTTTTATTTGTGTTACATATTTAACAATAAGTATACTGTGTCAGAAGAACATCTTGCCTCCGCAGAGTTAGACTCCTTTGTGTTCTTTTCATTCCAATATGGACAGTAGATGCCTTTGCTACTAGACAGTACTGCTGGTGTTATTATCTGCTTGCTATATCCAGTTTAGACTAGATTGGCCAGCACAACAGAAATTCCGATTTTGTCCTTGCGGTTAGCCACCTAAGCTTTGACTTCAAGAAGAACTATAGTTTTACTTTCACATAAGCTTATATCAGCTGTTATGAATTTAATATCAAGAAGAATTTACTTTTAAGTTTCTATTATTATTTAAATCTCAACAGTTCTTATAATGCAAAGCTTAAGTACCATTCGAATATTTTGAACCCCAAGAAATGTCTTAACATGTCAAGAAATTCGGCTAAAATCCAGCTGTCTCGACCAAACGGCACGTTCCAGAAAATTCCAAAATCAAAAACGAACAAGATACGAAGTGAAGCAATAAAGTTCATTTTTTATTACCGAATATTGTGTGTGTTGGTTAAGAACGCAAAAACCACATTAAGCGTGTTCGGAAATAAACTTTTCGCGTAGAATATGAGTAGGAATAACATATTTTATTTATATGTTGATTCGAAGTGCGAAGTAGTTGCTTGTTCGTATATATGTATAAGGTTGCACGCTGTGTATAAGCGGAGCGAGAGCATTTTTACATTGAATAATCGCATGCATTGATAATTTTAACAGTTAAATGAAGTTGAAATTCAAAGGCCTGTACTGATACCAACATCACACTGAAACCAATATTTCATCTATGGAAATTTTATGTGAGTTTACTAACAAAATTTATGAGACGCAATAATTAAGTTAAATATACGCATCGATTTCTTTTTATGTTAAGCCTAATGATTCAATGGTTATGTAATGAAATGATTACATTTATAGGGAAAGTATTCTACATTGATGCGATTCAAAGATAGCTTAATGTCTCTGGAACTGGCGTGCGTGTATATGTGTGATGAATATAGAAGAAGCACGGCATTTCTATAAGGACAAAGATATTTGGCACTGTGTGCTCTTTGCGAACGCCGTAAGAGACCTGGTGTCATGACATAGTAATAATACAATCCGCTCAGAAAACCGCTTCGCTAGTGACGCTGCTACCGAAACACACCGACATAAGGTCGGTTCGCAGACAAATATATTGTTGGTGAAAGTTTGCCGCGACTTCTGGAGTGGTTTCTGAACTTACACAGTCATAAGTTGCGCATCCAACGACTGTGAATATCTTATTTTATTTATAACCTCTTTAAACGAAACTTGGCCCGCGAACTTCGATGTGGGGCCATTTTATTCGAAAGTTTACGCCTTAACTACTTCACATGTTGAATTGTGGGACAGTCGGTAAGTCACTTCCGGCGCGTAATGACGTCATATAGCGAGATACTTGCGTTTAGTTTACATAGTTTTGTTCACTTAACAGACTTGTGTTGTGTGCTATTTTTTTTATAAATCATCACCATCATCAGTACGTAGGTTTACGTTTACGTAGCTGAGGAGTTTTTGCTCATAATCTGTATAACTTTGCCAGTTGCGAATGCCTCAGTCGGCAGAAAGAGCATTGGATTTTTTATGAGTAGATTAAGTGAACCTTCGGTTATTTTTCGGTACTCCGAGTATTTTTCGACACCTAAAAATTTTGTCCTTCATAGTTTCGATATTGTCGAAACAAAATGTTTAAATTGTTGAATATTCTTTTTCAATTCCACACGGTGGAATAGACAGTAAAATCATACTTTTTATACAAGTCAAAGAGCTCCAAACGTTGCAACCCCAAAAGGTTTTAAAAAATATGTAGAACATTCAGCGGCAGTGACAATAAATTATAAGGCCACAATAGGCTGAACGAGATGTTCCCTTTGCCTCGAGAGCCACTCAAAGGATTAGTTCGATCCGCGATCCAAATTCAAAATCGTTACAACTGATTAGTTTATTTAAATAGGAGTTTATTGGCTGTGCTTAATGCGACTAATGTTCTGCGAGTTTAAAATTGGAATGTGTCTGTAACGGTTTTCTCTACCTTAGAAGCGTGTGACGTTGATAAATAATAAACATATTGTTACTTCTTTCCCAACTTTTGGTATTTTTTTAAACTTTATTATAAGTTAAGATTCGTCCTAACCTCACATCTCGCTAATATTTTACTGAAGGGATAGGCGAAGGAGTATAGTACCCTCACAAGACTCACCAATTACGTATAAGTCTATTATCATACACCGGGCACAAATTTAAAATTTTCACATGATATAATAAAAGTTAATAAGCGATTGGTACGTACCTAATTATTTATTATAAACATGTATACGTATAAAACAATTTAGACCTTTTTTTTTTGAACTCATATTATTTTATTTATATTTCCAAACCTATTCTTTAAAATTTATAAAACGAATGTCACGCATGATTAATGTAAAGAACACTCTTAACAAAACAAAGTCACTTTGAAGACTCATCTCTTCAAAATTCCTTAAACGGAAACTTTTCGCCTCGAAAAATTGTTTGACAACAACCCGGGGCCGTTGTCGCCGTAAAAGTGAAATTCGCACGCGTTTAAAATAAAAAAAAAAAACTTAAAACACGTACATCCTCCTTGCAAGTCTTAAAAGAGGTATAAAAGAGCACTTGAGCGAAAGTGCATTAAAAATGAGTGGAGGAGAGCGGGACTGCGTTATATAAAAGCGATATTCCCCTCTCACTCGTATGCCCCTAAGAAAATGGTTTTATGAATGAAAATTACTTTTTTTTTCTCACGCCACTTACCCAGTTCAGGGACGTTAGTTTTTCTTGTCTTTTCTTTGGGAGATAGGCGAAAGTTGTTTGCCTCGACTTCAGAAGTGAGTCTTCATAATTATTTCAAACGTATACCCACGCTTAAATGTTTATGAGCAGGTCTGTTTAAAGATCATTATTCAACAAGTTAGTTGTGTGGTGTTTAAATTACTATGATGTCATGCGTGTGCAATGTATTCGTCATTTTTGAACATAGAATATTGTCACAGATAATAAATATACCCTAAGGCAGATAATTATATAGTGCCAAATGGTACCCGACGCATTGACAAAAACAATTTAATGGCACTTATACATCAAAATGGCGGGTAAAAAATAATGGTGCTTCCGTAAGGCAATAGCAAAGTGAGGGAATGCCAACCTGTTGTAAACGGGAATGGAATATAATTTTATATTGTTAAGTAATAATTATAACGTAAACTATAGAATAGAAATTAATTTATTTAAATTTAATATTCATATTTAAATTTAATATTTTATTTAATTAAATTTAATATAATTAAAATTAAAATTTAATTTATTTAAATTTAATTTATTTATATTTAAATAAATTTATATTTAAATAAATTTATTTAAATTTAATTTATTTATATTTAAATAAATTTATATTTAAATAAATTTATTTAAATTTAATAATATGAATGCGAAAATAATTTCTTAAAAAATTTAATCTTAATTTCATCTATTAGAAAAATTTCGAGTGGGAAATTTTAACCCTTTCCTGCTTGTACTTAAGAAACAAAGTTACATTTCAATTAGACAACATGATATAGCGGAATGAGTAGCTCAGGTATAATAACAATGCAGCACTTTACTTAAAAATTACGTTTCTAACAGTTATTAAAACTGAGGTACGCATGTGATTGTGGGCAACTCGTGTGTTAAGTTAATTAAGTTATTAACACATATATTACGGAATTATTTATACATTTTTTATATAAGATATATGCTGCCTCGTTGGTCGTGTTGATTGCAAGTGCGACTGCCGAACGGGAGGTCCTGGGTTCGAAGCCCGGGTCGGGCACTACTAAATTTTCTAATTTAGATTTTCTAGTAGTGGCTCGAAGTCTGGACATGTGCCCGGTATATGGCAATAGGCTCACCACCTATTCCATCGTGGGACTGGTGAAACGTGGGAATGTTCTGCATTCCTCTGCCTACCTCTTCGGGGATTACAGGCGTGATGTTAATTTTACTTTTTTTTTTAGTGTAATTGTAATTCAAGTGTGATAATGAACGTAATGTTAGATTATGGTTTCATTCATCAAATACAAAAGGTTCTAAATGATTCATACGTTGAATGATATTGTATCATCACATTTGTTATAATAATTCTAAGTTTGCAATAATATTTGGCTGTACATAGAACTGAAATCAACATGTATTATGATAATTTTGCATTCACAAAATAATTTGAAACGAGCACGAAATACTCCGAAAATTCTGTTGTAGACGTACTGCATTATATAGCAATATATCACAAAGGTAGATCACTAAGCCTAAATATGGGTTCCATTGATAATGGAACAGAGTAGAACGAGTCTAGCTCAAACTGGGTCGGAACTAAAAGTGGTATTCAATATTAAAGCGACGTGTCGCCGGTGCTATCTACAAATTTCAATGGAAAACAGCGGTTCGAAGTTTCGATCATTACCCGCTATTAGGGGGTGGATAAATATAACTATTTCAATTAGCTGAGTGTGCGCGACAACAAAAAGTATTCAAATATTCATTGTGTGTGGTATCGATTAAACGCGAGCGTTCGTCATAATACACGAATACACGAATACACCCCAATGAAAGATGCTATCGGATACCGCACTAGGGTTGTCGGAACCACGGAGTTGCGGTATCGATGCACTGCCTCCATTTTCATTAAAATTGAAACACGTAATAATTAAAAGTTACTGTAATTACTTACATGTTATATGAAAATACATGGCTAAAAAAGTTTATACACTCTGTCGTCCTTCTAGAATCTAGAGACTTTGTTTTTCGATTGTTATTTAGGGTTAAATAATTACGTTAACATAAACTATCATGCTTTTCTAAACTAATGAACTTGACTAAGTTAGGGACATACGCGTCCTTTGAAGTTTAAAGCAAAAAATTCAGACTAAAACGAAAAACCCATTTACACACTTGTTCTTAGTTACAGCTCCACTGACAACCCTAACTCTGCCATATCATTATGGGTGGTGAAATATAAAGGTACATATATCCGTGACCTCGCAGCGAATAATATAGAAGCGTACGTTTGAATGTGTGCACCATGGCCTATCTACATTGTTGCTCCCAAACTATAAACCAAAACTATCTTACAGGGGAAGTATCGTTAAGATTATTTTGGCAGCGGTTGCTTTAATTATTATTATTAGGTACGTCCTCGCGCCAGATCCGTTTCGGGATAGGCTAAATTACAGATTTGATTTGCGTATTATACATAAAGCACCCTTTCACGCACGCCAGTTCAAACACTTCTAACCGTCACAACGCCCCCCTCCTCCTCAGATAGTCATTTTCAGTCAAAATGACGAGTCTCCCTTGACTCATGTATCCATTACATCAGTTATTAATATGGTTGATTCTAAACCGAACCTTTAGACATCTTTTGTCTCTATTCTATGTGCAATTATAATACATGTTATTTTTCATTTTATGTAGAACTGTGTTCATATTATAGCCATCATCAGACATAATAAATAGTATATACCTACATATATTGTATTGTAAAACATAACATAACATTACGTCTGTATTTCCCCGTAGGGGTAGGTAGAGGAATGTGATAATACCACGATTCACTGGTTCTGTTACATGCTTATAGCTTAATTATGTTATTACAATTTCGTGATACCGATAACCTTACATGGATGTATTACAATTTCAATAATACGTGTATATGATCCAAACTTGTACTGGTTGGTATTAAAACTATAGCATTTTTATAACTCTCTTCCTGACTCAAGATTAACCTGCCAGCTAATTAGCAACTTTTAATAACGCTTTTATGGCACAAATTTAAAAACAAAAGCTCTCAAAGCTCTAAAAGGTGTTATTAAAGTGCTCTAATAAATGGTAGGTGTTTTAAAATTCTTTTTCAAAGCATTAATGGTTAGCTTGAAATTAGACAGTCTAAAAGAGATACAAATAAATAACGTATATTTTGGCGTTTATGCTTATTTGCACTTCGAGATCCTCTGGAGCTCAGCGCCATTATCGTAAACATCTTTACATAAAACATCAACTACGAGTTACTACAATTGTCAGAAAGTCCGCAAATTACGAGCTACGGAATTACAACTTCACTTACCGTACAATATTTATAATAAAACAGTTGATTAAGATCAAATTGGTTCCATTTTCTAAATATGTTATAAACGAAATCTTTTTATTAAGAGAGCTTATTTAAGTTGTTGTTAAACGAGCAAACAATAGTCACAAGTGACCATTGCCCTAAGGAGATATTTCAACCCGATCTTGATGAAATGGACTGTAAGAATACCACTGTTAGTATCTTCTTCTTCGTCGAATCAAAAGCCGATCGTGAGTGATCCTGAAGCGCATCTTTCACATTATTTACACCCGTAATGATACTTCTTTAGTCGACTTTCTGCCACCCCCTTTGTCTCTCACCCTGTGCTCGCAAATTAAAAATGAACGCAGACATAATCTACTCTAGTGTGCAGTCGGTTGATAATTTCCACGTGTCCATATGTAAATCCGTCTCGGGATCCGAGTGTAGGCATATTTATCCAACTGATTCAATAATCCAGCTCATCGCCAATCGAATCGTCGCGAGCCGTATGTGGAATGTCAATGCGTTTCTATGCATTAGTGCAATAGGCGGGTCGTGGTGAAGGGTCGTCTCTGAGTACACTGTTAATTTAATACTCTTAGTGAAATACGTCTGGAAAATTGCGTTAAACTTTTATGTATTTCAAGAATGACGAATAGGCTTGTAGAATATGTAAATATGTTAGGTATATGTAGAGATATTTAGCGCTCGTTCCTCTCTGCTTATCCTGTGAAGGCCGTAGCGTGGTAATATAATAGTAATGAATTTATCATCGAGAGCCCTGACATAGTTACCGATATAACAACAGTATCCGAATTTAAGTTTTGCTACGGCAAAAAAAACAGCCTCATATATTAAATGCAAGATGTACTAGCCTTTCAGGAAAGCAGAACGGATCCCTTAAATCTGATATTATATGTCACTAATATGTATATTTTCTCCATTTGATGTAACTAAGGGAACATATTGATATTTTAGTAGAAAAAAAATTTACATTCATATTTACTTACGTATGTCTAGGAATAGAGCGGCGAACGTAGAAGAAACAAGTGAAGTCACCAAGGGTGGAGACATTCGACACTTGATACTCTCTACCCACCCCATTAGAGCTTGTTAGAGTTTGTTTGCTTAAAATTGTATTGTATATACTTTGTCTCTGAACAAAGTTTTTAAAATGTAGATTGAATCAAGTTTATTATGCCACCGATTGATAATTTCACGGGTCCGTATGCAAATCCGTCGCGGTACACGAGTGTGGGGGCGGTTATCCAACTGATTCAATAACCGGTCTCATCGCGGATCGAATCAGTGCGGGCCGCGCGCGGAATGTCAATGCCGTGCCGCGTATTAGTGCAATAGATTGTAATGACGGCTTACCATCCGCTCCACGGCTACGTACTATCCATTCCAATGCTTCCCTCATTACTCGTCCTTAAGATGTGTGTATATAGGTGATGTGAAGAGAGTGATGGTTGTGCAATGAACAATATGAGTTTATACATTCCTTACGAAACTAAAACCGGTGTCCATGTACTCGTATGAAGAGAGTGGTACTCGGATATGCAGAACAAGTACTTTAGGTCTCAGATAATACAGATATACAGAGAGCAACGAATACAGCTCTCTGCCTACCCTCTTAGTGATTTAGCGTGATAATAATTATATTACTGTGCAAGTATAAAGATCACATGTAATGTAATTTACTATAAGTATTGCGACTGACTGGAAATATAAATAAAAGTACCTAATAAAATTGTTATCTTGAAATTTAATAAATTCCAAATAAAGCCGACCTTTTACAAAATTCCAAGAAAAACAATAATAAATCTAAAGTACTCCCAATAGTGAGTCATAGATCGTCGTACGTTTATACGATTTATGAAGCTATTTTTTACCATACACTATCTGGTAGACATGAGTAGTTGATTGAGAATGTTTAATGTAACATTTTTAAAAGTCGTACAATAAAAATTTTACGATCTTTTCAATAAACGAGCCATCATAAACTCTGTATTTGCTTGTACACTTTTCTTTCAGCCAGTACCACCCCATGTGCCTGCTCGCTCGCGAGTCATTACATCAAAACTGATAAGAGAGGGGTGGATGCTTGGCATCCAGGTACTAGGGGACGCCAGGGGGAGGGGCGAAACGGGTTCGGTTCAGGAATACCAACGTGATTAATGGATTTCGAGCGGTGTGATAATGATAATGACCCCCTGTCTGCGACTGCATCATCATAGTCAATGTGCAGTCTGACGGCTCGGTTTTACGCAGTTGCTCGCGGATGCCCTAACGAGGCCGAGGGTGTATGGAATTCCTCGCTGTTTTAAAGTTACCCAGTCGTAATTAGCGCGGTAATTGGAGCGTGTCAATGGCAACACTGACATTACACTAATGATTCTCGGGAAGGATATTGAGTCATTTGCATATTTCTTACAGGCTTCAAGGCGCGTGTGAATGTGTGTGTGTCATGTTTTTGATTTTATGTGTATTCCGAAAATTTGAAGTATCACCTCTTGGTTATTTCGATTATTCACATTATTACAAGAGTACTTGTAAAAACATAGAGAAAACATATCAATCTAAATACATTAATAAAACTACATATTAAATTCCTATGTTTTTTCATTGAGTTCAGCAAATCGTCAAATACACATTGCATATTCAAATTTCGTGATAATGATTTCGCACACAGTAAAGCAAACGTTCGAAGGCTAAAATAGCTGAACCCATCGTAAGTCAGCGGTGGACAGGATAAGCTGTAAGTAAATCATCGGGCGAGAGTCCGCCGCGAGGACTGCGGGCTCGATAACGGTTAAATATGGCATTACTCGGTGTGCGAACTGGTGACGGTCTCGGAGTGACGTCACACGCATGAACACACGTGAAATGGATATATGTATGCATTAGTACAGAAATCTTTGTTACCCCTTTTACAAAATCGCACCCACAGACTATAAATTTTATCACATTTCAGTCAATAAAGTGAACAGTCTGTATGATATTAGTTACATATACACTAAAACAATACATAAAAATACGATGCACACGCGGCACATACATCGCCGTCATCAGAAGCAGCACCTTGTTCCAGTCTACGTGGGCCTCTCCACAAACACACCGCTGAGCTCTGTCTTCAGCTCTTCACACATGCAAATACATAATAAATACCTAACAATAAAGCCCAGACATATTATCAAAGTATAATAACTATTAAAAAACTATTCGGTGTTCCCATTCACAGAACCTGCATATCAAGAATACATAGCCTGGTTATTTATATCACCGCAATATTTCTTTTAAGCTCTCAAGAGAACACTTAGTTTCCAATTGGTAGGTTTAGGTATTTAGTCGCTTAAAATAGCTGACGCACGTCGAATGAGCTACACCGAGTTAAGGTACGGGCAGGCACGTGCCACATTTCTATTAAAACTAACCAGTTTGAAGCGGTTGTCCGTAACGTAACATCGTAACATCACGCCTGTAATCCCCGAAGAGGTAGGCAGAGGAGTGTAGTACACTCCCGCGTTGCACCAGTTATTTTATGTAATAGTTTGTAAAAAAATAATAGAAGAAGTGTTAAGAGTTAATAACGAAAGCGTTACGAGGTACGTGAATGTGTTATGATTATATAATCACCCTAGTCCCCTTACGGGGTAGGCACAGAGCACCGAATACCAAACATTATTTTACACGATATGTTTTTTTCTACTGAAATATTAGTATATTACCTTATTCATCACTCGCTTCATACACGCGTATCGATTTGGAAATAAATAAATAACTACTCATTTTCAGTTTCACAATTTTATTATTTAAAAAACTGAATCATTGCAAAATTTCCTTATGCTATTTTTTTAGAATTGTTCAATTAAATAATCCATCCAACGTCAAACAATTTTCAATCTTAACATAAGGCATCTAAGACTTAAATGTGTCACCCTCCTTAAATATACCAAGTTCCTATGCAAAGAGAGACCTGTGAAATTTCACAAATTTTATCAAATCACTGCCATGATTCTCATTAGTATTCAGGGTGCAGCGGAACAAGACGGTCTTTTCGTGTTCTTTTAAAGTTGATTAACTAAGAGATTTTTATTCTTGGTCTTTATTTAAAACTGTGATCGTTATGTACGAGTGATGTCTACAACTTTATGTCTCGACATCGAATGTTGTCTTTTGATATCAACTTTTAGGTTTCATGGCTATCTTTAATTTTGTAGTGTATTTTTTTACAAGTAAGGTTTTATGAAACAGCGCACACACACGATTATAATTTTAATATTTTGAAGGTGGTAGAACCCTCTGTGTTTCGACTCCGGCGGCACCACCGCCACACCTATTTCTGCCTTATAACAGCAGTGTTAAGCGCTGCTGTGTTCTGGTTT
>DWDV01000762.1:0-15164 GCA_018245615.1 Mimoniades ocyalus
AGTAACCGGTATAAGTAAATACAATATAACGTAAAAATCATTTTCATTATGTACATATATGTATGTATGTGTAGTGTCTCGTTGATAGAATGGTTGCGGATGTGACCACCGATCGAGTGGTCCTGAATTCAAATCCCAGGCCGGGTACTATTGGTTTTTTTCTAAATATAATTTCTATTTAACACTTCTAGTAGTCTGGATTTGTGTCCGGTTTATGCTAATAGGTTCACTACTTGTTATATAATAGAACGCACACGTGGCTGGTGAAATGTGGAAGTGTATTACACTCTTTTGCAATCCCTTCTGAGATTACAGGCGTGATGTTATGTACGTTACGTGTGAAAGTACTACGCTTATAATTGCACTATATAAATTCTTAAGACGAAGTTAATAAATATGGATTGTTATGGTATTAACTTAAGATATAATAAACGAATTCAACAATAGTAGAGGAAAAATATCACTGTTACGTAAACCATTTGCAGTATTGTCGTTTTTGTACTCCCAAAGGTCCAATGTTAAGGCCTTTGAAGCTGAACGAACTTTGAGGTCTGGCGATATAATGACCTCTTTGTACAATGAACAACACTTAAGCTTGCCAAAACCTCTATGGATGGTGTTCAAGAAAGGTACATTAATAATTTAAAATTACATTTAACTTGTAGTACCTATACAACAACTAATTGAAGTTTTGATGCGATCATAAATAGTATTTATAATTGAACTAGATCAAATGGTGTGTTTTGCTTGTATTTATTTTATTTTGTAGAATGTAATGAAGTGTGCAATAACTAATTCAGTAACAACAATGTTGCGTTTTTAAAATCTTAATTTGACATAAAAGATTTAATTCTGACCAATTTTGTAGTCTGTTTTTTCATAAATGGTTTAAACTAACGTCTGTAGATTGTTTCATTCCTCCCTTAGACATACAGGTCCCAAAAAGTCAGGAATTATGTCAATTCCAGATATGAAATTTACATATTTAACAACAGCTTTTATCTGAAACATAAGCACTCATTTATTTTATATACTATCGTTTACATATGTTTCCCTTATTGTTCCATACACATAGCCGCTAAGTACAAAAATGTCTTCGTAAGACCGACTTAGTCAGCTCATGACATATTTTGTGTTAAGCGTCTTATTAAGTGTTACTATATTAAAAATATAATTGGGAGTGTTCTGCCTTCCTCTGCCTACCTCTTCGGGGATTACAGGCGTGAAGTTACGTTTTGTATTAAAAATATCTGTAGTAGTTTTTACCACCGTTTTAATAATTCTTTATTAATACGTACGTAACGTCACGTCTGTGATCTCCAAAGAGGCAGGCAGAGGAGTGTAGTTACACTCCCAGATTTCACCAATTAGTCTATTGCCTATATATGGGGACATATCCAGACTCCGAGACATTAGTAGAAAATCTAAGTTAGAAAATCCTATATTTATCAATAATCTGTACGATGCGTCATATTGTTACAGATCAGGACGTAGTTTAGTCTATCTATTTTTGGGTTTCGGTATGTAAATCCCAAACCGATATTGATGAAAATAAACATGGAAACCACAAATCAATTACGGTGATAATAAGTTTTCCCGAAGAATATATTTTTAAATCTAGTTGATTTTCACAATAGAGTACCTAATTTCATTTGAACGCGGAACAAAGGGTTATTTATAAAAGAAAATCTGTTTTAAAAATATTAAATTATAAAAGAAATGTTGATCACGAATAAAATTAGTCCACCTCTCCAATTTTTTTCTTTTACCTAAAGCGAGCGAGCGAGCGAATTACGGGTAATTTACCTTAAGCCTTACGCGTTGTTTAATTTTGCGCTTTTACATCTGTTACATCATTCAGCCCCGAGAGAACTTCATACTTACAACAAATATGAAACAATTTTTACGTATACAAATATTACACAAATAGGCGCACTAACATCGAGTGTAGTAAATATTAATAGTTGTTACTATAAAAGATATGTTGATTTTTTATTTTTGTTTTTATTAATATTGCACTTTTAAAATCGTTCCAATAGATCTAAAGACTTGTACAAGTATGTCACATCGTACATGGCATCCGCGTATGTCACATGACATCGTACATGTCGATTAAATGAGAATTACTATTTTCATTAACCATTCAGCCAGTAATATATAGCATAATTCTTAAAACAAAAACGTCATTTTAAAATTATATTAAAGTATGAAATACGAACATAATCGTATAAATTTTCCACCAAGCAAATAATATACTAGGATTTAATGCAAATTTTTATGATCGCAGAATACAGAAAAAAATTATTATAATTAAACTCTAACTTAGTGAATTACAATAATTACTAAAGTTAATAAAAGATTTTCTCTATAGGTTCAAACTTTAGAACGGCTATACAATTATTGCTTTCCAATTAAAAATACTAAATTATTTACTTTAAATCAGAGCATTAGTGTAGTAACATTTTTCATATCTTTTTATTTAAATAAAATAAACTTTATAAGTGAGGTTAGTAAACGAAACTTGACTGGAATTATTTTTGAATTAAATTCTCAATTCTAAGCGTCAACAGCCTCAGCCTCATTTTTCTTTGCCGTCTCTACATAAAAAAACTTATACATTTTAGGATTCAGACTGATTCGTTGGTCGTGTTGGTTGCAAGCGTGACTGCCGATCACGAGGTCATGGGTTCTAATCCCCGAATCGGGTACTACAGACTTTTCTAAATTAGATTTTCTAGCAATGGCTCAGAGTCTGGTTATGTGCCTGGTGTATAGCGATAGGTCATCAGGTCATCACCTATTCCACCACCTGTTTCGTAGTGGGACGTAAACGTAACTGGTGAAAAGTGGGAGTGTACCATACTCCTCTGTCTACCTCCTCAGGATTACAGGCGTAATGTTACGTTCTTTTAACTCAATCGCATGATACGATAAGTACTAAAGTGGACGTATTACATTTGTCTATAACAAACAGAAAGCTGGAAAAAATAGAAAAACTTATAGAGAAATATTTGCCTCAAAAATATTTTAAATCCCGCTTGAAAATTTGCAATGAAAAACATTGTGCAAATATTTAAGCTTCGACAATTTCAGATCAGCTTAGCAAGCGGAAACTTATGCTTTGTAACTTTTATAGAATGTTTTACGTTCAATACATTAAGTACTAAACAGTGATAATTCCAATTAAATTCTGTTTAATAATTTTAAACATTTAAAAACTTTAAATCCGTCGTAATGGCGTACGTTGAGTGATCCACGTCCATTATTTAAAAAAACGCTAATAGAGAGATTTATATCAAACTCGATTAAAATTGCTCTATCTTTGAACGTAAAAACAAATCAACTACGGGTGTTATTAGTTATCGAAATAAAAAAAGAGAGGAAGTTAATTTAGTTCCTGTGACCACAATTTACTTTTAATGCCCCCCAAGTTCGAAGATTTAACGCTATATTACTTACATAAATAAAAAAAATACCTACAATGCGCTCCTATGGAACAATTGGACATTTCCAAAAGTATACAAAACGCTTGAAAGAAATTGATAAGAATAACTGACCAAACAATTGTTTTCCATATTACTCGACGGCTATTTGGAATCTAACCTTTAAAATAAATTTCAAATTATCACCATCTCTTTTTTATGGTTTCATAGTTAATTACGAGGCTGCCATGCTGACCAACTGAACCTAATGGAGAACTGTTAAGTGTGCAGATTTCCCCACGATATTTTCCTGCACTATTACATCAAGTTCTTTAATTTTAAAATGCATATTTTAGTAAAAAACAATACGCGCTACGAACCCATACGCCCTAAAGAGGGAAGCTGAATTCTAAGCCACTAGGCTATCACTGCTTTATTTTCAAATACCAGAAGCATATTACGTCATGTTTCGCTCATAATGTGAGGAGAATTTAATGACGCGTAGATATGTGCATGTTACGTGCTTTTCGCTCATGCGGACGTGCGCTCATTTCATACTCCAATGTGACAGTAATCAGTGAAAAATTACAGTAATCATTTTGTATGCGATATCAATAGTTGTCGTGTAGATATTTCTGTTGACAGAAGATGATATTTATCTTTCTTTATGTATTTATTTGACTGCCTCGTTGGTCGTGTTGGTTACAAGGGCGACTGGTGATCTTTACAAGTATTTTGGTAATATCGTATACGTAATATCGTACACGTAACTGGTGATATGTGGGTATGTACTACATTCCTCTGTCTACCTGTTCGGGGATTATAGGCGTGATGTTACGTAACTTAATTGTGAAAATCCGCCATCAATTTTATAACGACATATTTCAGTTCGCCGACGTTAACATTTCACTTTAAATCTCAAACGCTATCAAGAAAACAACAATATTTACCGCCCCGATTCCGCTAACGCAAGACGAATGCCCGCCTTTAACGTAATGCGACAGTTAACTCACCGGAGAATTGTTTCATTTAGACTCACAATTTTTTATCGTACGTGTAATTTAAACTAAATAACCCACTTAGCGGTAGAGAGCGGAGACTTACGAGTACGTAACCTTACCTCACGCTTATATCTCCCCAAAGAGGTAGGCAGCAGAGTGTAGTAGTTTCAAATTACGTTATATATGGCATCATAGAATTGGTTGTAAGCTTATTATCATATTACTTGTTATTAGAGAGAAGACTTCTTCAGTATAATCGCTCACGGCAAAATGTACCCCTGTCCGACCTTCGTCCGATAGATATTTTAACAATTCTACGCATGTTTTCAAAACAACCGAAAGAATTCCCATCGAGTCGTGTTACTATGGTAATTGTGTTTTAGTACTGTTTACTCGGAAAGGGTTTTTTGTTTGTTTTTAGCAAATTTCTCGGTAGCAAGGGTCGCGATGCCTCAAGCTCAGCGGAATTACCAACGAATACATATATTTGAACTTAAATAAACGAGTTTTATCTTTGTAATAATAATTACATAATACTAAAATGCGTATTTGAGAGAAAATATTACTTGACATAACAGTGACGGAAAACATTGTGAGGAAACCGGCATATCTTAGAGTTATACATTAAGTTCTCGAAGGCCTAAGAATATTACTAACTTGCTCTTGGCCAGCATGGCAGACTATGGTATTGGCCCTACTTATTCTGAGTTGAGACTGATAAAAATTTATAAATGTTATTTAAAGATGTAAATAAGTTATACTCGTATATATAAGTCATTGACACAATCCGGTGAAAACATACTTTAACAATTGACTTACGTTAATAGTGACAGTTCTATATAAATATTTTTTTTTATGACAACATTGCAACGCATGCTGAGCATTGATTAGATTTAAGACGTAACATCACGCCTGCAATCCTCGAAGAGGTAGGCGTGGTTCACTCTCACGTTTCACCAGATACGTTTACGTTCTACTATGGAATACCTATGTGGTGAGCACCGGGCACAAATCACAAATCCAGACTTTAAATGTAAGTCAGAAAAATCTAATACTGATCGACCCGGGATTTGACCAAGACGACCAACGAGGCAGTCAAATAGCTTTTATATTTAACTAGCAACGTAAAATTTTACATTAGATACACAGTAAAGCAAAATCTCAATATTTTAAATAGGATACACAATCCACTTTGAGATAAGCCTTAAGATTTGTCTCGCACCGTTGTGTTGAATAAAGGGCGCTATTAACGGACTCACCTGGAACTGCTTCAGATTGTTATCAACGAAAGTGTTAGATTAAATGTAATTTGGTCGTAATGGAAGTATTTTAATTTCCAACAGCGTATGAAAAAAGATACGAAGAAAAAGAGAAAGCCATGTAACTGATGTGTGAAATTATAAATTTACAATAATTACATATACCTAATATATCTGCAACAATGTACGCATTATTATATCAAATGGCTGCATTTGATATAATAATACGTAATTAGACCTTAATTAAGCTCAGCATGATAAATTAATAAGATTTATCTTTCAGTGTAAGATAGTACATCTGAATAAAGGCCTCCTAAGACCACTTGACTAGTATTGCCCAATTATACATAATAATGACACTCTAGCTTTAGGTTATTAAATTTGTTTACAAATAAATTTAACTGTAATGAAGTAACTACATATTTTTTTTATAACTGAGTACATATAAGTAAAATCTCATTTTAATACATTGCAAAGTTAAAAAAAACGTAATAGAATCAATTTAATAGTTTTCAGAGTTGAAATTGATATTATGTGTATAACATGTAGGTAATGGTCTTCTAAGTTGAAATTGACACGATAAAATTAATATTAAACACGGTAAAAAAATTATTTATAAATTTTCAACCGAAATTGCAGTAACGAGAGGATTTTAAATGTATTTTGCGGAAATGCAAACCAATAACCGTAATTTCGATGTAATCTTTGCTTATTTAACCGACGCATGATTTTCAACGTAAACGGGAGCTAATGAAATAGCCCTCGTTCAATAACAGTTCTCTTTCACGCCCCGGAGTTTAAATTCGGAACGATTAATTTTCATGAGTGCAATAAAGGACCGAACGGCATAATACACCGCAGCGACGTACATACGTAATTCACAGTATGCATTCAAATGCAAAAGAGCTTCCGAGGGAGTTTTGAATATTAAACACATAATAATATTTTGAGGGACGTTGACAAAATGACGATGCTTTATCAACTTCAATTGTCGGCGGTATTTTGTTCGGCTTCGTCATTTTATATTAGAAACTTTATATACGGGGATGTCTACTTTTCTCTGTATGATATGTAACGGTACTCATTAAATATTTTCTATCTAATACATTTTACAATTTTTAGATTTTAATAGTAATCTGCATCCTGTCATTTCCCGATACAGAACGTAGTCATAACAATAAAATATATTCAATTTCTGTTTAACCTTACGCGTATTACTACATAATTACAAATACTCGTATTTAGTACTATATGATACTCTATTCTTCTCGAAAATTCTATAGCATATATCTTTAGTAATCATTATTTGTTTGTCATTTTTATTGTAACACGTATTTATTGATTATTTAATAGCATCCATACGTTGAGCATGAACACGTAACTAAACAGTACATAGCATGGCTTGGATTTCATCATCATCATCCTATTGCAGTCCACTGCCGGACATAGGCCTCCCCCTATGAGATTATGCCTATAATCCCCACGCTGGGCATGCTGGTTGGGTGCTAGAAGCACAGCTGCCCATAGGCGGCCAGGGCATGCAGTTGTGCCTAGGCAGACCGAGCCACACCGCGATCTACCAGCGGATTAAGATTTCATTTATATTATCGATAAATACTATAACTATTAGTGATCTGACATGTTTCTTCTACGAGATTTTGCACTCTGCGCCCTCTGTTTACACTCCAAGGAGCGTGGCGTGATAATATTAATGATAACGTTATTGCACCGTTTGGAACACGATAGATCATCAACAAAGTGTTGGACATTCGCGAGGCACGATCGAAACGCATAAATTTCATTTGGATTCAAACTATGCATTGAAATTCAAAACAGCTTCCGCTAGGACTTCAGAATAATGAGTCTATATTTTGACGTTAACAAAGTAACAAAGATTGTCAGCGCTCGTGGAGCGCGGGGTGATGTTTTTGCTCGTTTCCTTTGCCTAACAAACCTTAGCTTGACAAAAGGATTTTCGGGGTATGTTTTCATTGCGTTTGTAATGTATCCTTGGCTCCACTTTGATCCGTCCGAAGGTGGTGTGTTTATATTGATAACATCTACTCAAACTGACTATTGTAGCTCATACTAAGGATGACAGAACCTAAGTACTTACTTGCATACTGTAATCATGCTTTAAAAAGGACATTTTTTTAGTAAATCCACCATAATAAGTATATAAAATACACTGGACTTCGTCCAGTAATCTTCAAAGCGGTTCAACCCTGTGTCCAAGTATAAAATTGAAGATACCGTTGTACACCAATAACAAATAAGTTAAATTTCAAAATCACGAGGCTTGTAAGGAGATAATTTTGTTTTTAAGCCATATCAATTTAACAAGGATTAAATTTGAAATTGATCATACTCGAAGTGACGAAAGACAGATCTCAATATAAACTCATATTTTTGCTGCTTTTAAAAATAAGCAACAATCTTTGGTGTCCTTAATTTTACAGCATATTTTCATTAAGGGCATCGTATGTAACTTGAGTTGTGATTAGCTACGAAATATCTTCATCTTCTAAACCCCTTGTTTGGCCACAGCAACTACGACAAATGTATTGTGTTCATAAAGTATTTTATTCGAAAGCCGTGTAAGAAGCACAATTGGTATAACAAAAGAGTGGCATCGTTAATATGTACTTAATCTACACTAATATTGCATTGCATTGCATTGCATTGAATAGGCTCTAAAAGTACTAAACCGATTCGAAAAATTCTTTCACCATAACAATCCTACATTGTCCCTGATAAACACAGGCGTAAAAAACATACAAAAAATATCATAAAAAAACTTTCTCTTACTGTACTCTTTCCTAATAACCCTCGGCGCAAAAATAAGGGAGTGTGTGTGTGAAAATTTATAATTTTTTAAATTTTTATTATATCCCCTAACGGAGCCGGGGCGGGCCGCTAGTAATAAATAAATATCCTATTATACAAAACCCTATCTCATCACAAAAGGTCTAACAACAGTCGACAATTTGCTCGCAAGCTAAACATATAGGTAACCTTTAAAATGTTTTCTTGTATATCAAAGGAGACCTTATTTTCATATATTTTTTATTCTATATTTCTTTATAACCACTTATCTCATTTCTATATCCACATCATTTCTGAACATAAAAAATACCAAAATGAATACCCAAAATGCCCTTACATACTTGCTCAATTATCCATAAGTGGGTTCAAGAACTCTTCGTTGGGTTCGATAAAAGGACGTACAAATAGATGAGTATTTACGCCGAATGTAAGGGTAACCTGCATTCCGATTTCAAATTGAATACGAAAATGTATTCGGCTAGCGCGTTATACGTTAATAATATTGCTGAATACGAAATAAAAATGAATGGACCCACTGGCTTGTATCCGAATATTAAAAATAATTAAAATATTATCTCATCAAAATACATATTATCGTTGAAATAGCTAAAATATATATAATTATGGTATTTAAATATGTATTTATTTTGTTAAGTAGTTTTAAGCACGTCCATTTTTTTATACAGTAGGCAAGACTCATTGCTGCTAAGGCAGCGTAATTAACTTCTTATGGTCTCGCCCTTCAAATCAAGCAGTTTCACGCTGTTTTCATTAGGTCATTAATCTTTTCTGTCCAGAGAGCGACCTACGTTCCATTCGAGTGGTTGCCATTTGAAGACCTTTTAATTTCCTTCTTAAAGACTTTAATGAAAATGGACAATGGCCTGCGTTACACAGCGAATCCCGCGATTACGACACCACATAATATAGAAGTAATATTGTGAAACAGCAGTTAAAACGGAAATACAATAACCTTATATAAAATTGCATGAGAGTAGAAGAAGAATATAGAATGTAGAAGAAGCGCGGCAGGTCTGTAAGGATAGAGATATTTGGAACTCTGTGCCCTCTGCCTACCCCGTAACGGACCTGGCGTGAAGATATGTATGTAAAATTGCATGCCAATTGAATATTCCCAACTTCTCGAATTATATCAGGAACCCTGTGATTAGTTACTCTAAATACACAACCGACAAGTGAAAAGTTATAAAGTGACCGTATCGGACGCGGCCATCATTTCGAAATAAGGGACGAAACGCAAATTAACTGGTTCTAGGGTGTCACCTCTCATTACTCATCATAACTTCTGAAAGCCAGTTTGAAATTATTTTCAATAATTATTCGAGATAACTAAACAATAGGCGTATTAGTTATTCTTGTGTTTTGAAGAATAAAATGCGGTATTTAAATGAGGGTATTTTGCAATCCAGACACAAAGCATTCCATTTCTATTAGCTAGAAATACATTTTTCATGTTCTTTCACGAGATACATTGCTTGAGTAATACTAGAAATTAGACTTCGTCGTTTCTTAGTGGTCTAAAACGAGTCGGTGATCACTGAAAGAGTTCGTGTGAGCGGCAGGAGGCCCTCAAAAAGGCAGTTGAGCAATTTTTGAGAAATGATGGAAAGAGAAATACATTTTTTTATTTATAATTACTATAAAAAGGACGTGATACAATTATTACAATCATTATTTATATGAAATTTTATTAGAAGTTTTTTTTTATTCAAGTTAGATTTAACAAACTTACGATGAGCAAGGATTGCTAAATCTTACTTTAATTATTAGAGCTACTTACTTACTACTTACTTTAATTACTAAGACGTACTTTAATTATCAGAGTGGGCGGTGAATTAAGTATGTACCTTAGAGGGAATGTCTGATGTATATGAATATAGGGTGTAATTTATGCACGTCTAACTAAGCATAGCCAGCATATCAATTTCCGTCACTGTTTTGTTGTCGCATAGCAACAAGGAAAGCAATACGGGAATCGTGAGGCAAATGTTCATATAATGTTTCCGTTTAGGTAAAATATAAAACAGTTAATCGTCATATTTTAAAACAAAATATGTTTCTTACTATATGGGACGATATGGCTTACGACTTCTGGAGCCTTAGTGAGTTTCACAGATTTCTGACAATCCCTTATGTACGAGTAGCAAAGTGACATACCAAGCCGTCTCCAGTTTCGGAAAAACCACAACTGGTATAAATGAAATTGGATTGAAAGGAATAGGTTCCGGATAGTAACATTGCTTAGTAGTAAGTATAATAGAGACTATTACTAATAAATATAGCCATAGTCTTGTAGTGATACTAACAGCGAGTGAAATAAATACGCTGTCAGATACAGCTAGAGGACGATAGAACCGCAGACACAGAAATAATGATTAACGAAGGAAATCCGCACCGCAATCCACGCAGCCACTCCAAACACCGCATTAATACTAACAAGCAATGGTTTATCCCTCTTACCATCTGTTACGAGACAAAATATAATTTCGCGACGAGCGTTGACAAAGTTACCGTTTGTGTTTACCGCTCACTTGTAACTGTACGTTTTCTTTGAACAAAGAAACAGATATACTTGTACAGAGATCTCTCTACATATCAAATATTCATTATAAACTATACGAAACTCTTTTGACACTTGTTATTACATTTCTTTATATATTGATAAATAAATATAAGTATTCGTTTATATAACAACGTATTATTCACCTATCCGCGTGTGAGCAGCGTGGTGGCATGTGCTCCAACTCTCCGTAATTATGGAAAAGGCACACCCCAACAAAAAATGTAACAATCGTTTTATTTATATCAATATTCTTTGCATTGATTATCTAGTTTTGATTTCAAATCATCATTGCGGTGTATAAATAAGTAATCAATCAACCTGTCCACGTCCACTCTGGGACTGATCGATTTTTGCCCGTAATCCCCACGCTGAGCACGCGAATTGTAAATCGCCATACACGGCTTCTTGCACTGCTTACGCTACTGCCCGTAAGCTACCAGGACACATAGCCTGCTTATGCAAGCCGCGCCACAACACAACTTGGGTAGCATGACAAGGATATACTAAACCAACATGAATAGCAGATAAGCCCACCTGTCTTACGTACAGCCTATCTGTTTGTTAAACACAGTCTCTACACGGATAAGACTAAAACTTTAACTGAAAAGCCATGTTTCAAAAAAACCATTGCCATGGCTAAAATGCATGTATTATTCCAACAGGCAAAAGTTTTCACTTTCGTCATTTTACATGTAGCTCGTAAACATTACTACCAATACTTCCATACATCCTTTACGTAAGTGAAGAAAACAGTTTATCCGTCTCGTTCATATTTACATGAAATTTGTCCATATACAAAGAATTCAGTTCGAAGAAGACAGCGTTTCAAACAGACCTACACCTAATATAGATGGAAACCAGCCGATACAAACGAAGTTACTCAGCGATGCGATGTTGTTCTTAAATTTCAAATCATTATTCATCTAACGTATCTCCATTACAAAGAACTGTACGTCTACGGAATTATGTTCCGAATTTAAACTACATGTATTTTATTTTGCCGTTTTGAGATGCTAATGTGGTAGAATATTCCATTTTGTTTGTTATATTGTAGGGTTGACGACTGTAAGTTTTTTACAATTTGTAGTTTCGTCTGCAACCTCACGAAAAGGGATGACGGCTAGATCCGACATATCGGGCTAACCCAAAAAATCATCCGTGAGTTACTTATTTATTTATTTATTTACGTCGGTCGATAATTTAATCAGCCAGTCTCACCTTTATATAACCACCGATTAGGGCTGGTGATACGCATTCCATTACAAATAAATGCTCAAGTGCCTGAACAAATCCCTCTGTGTTACTTATTATGACGTATCGTGTTGTATGCATGTGTTAAAATCATAGAACTACAGAGAATTTGTAAACGTTTTTATCAAAATTTAAACTCATTTGACTGCCTCGTTGGTCGTGTTGGTTGCAAGTGCGACTGCCGAACGGGAGGTCCTAGGTTCGATTCCCGGGTCGGGCACTACTAAATTTTCTAATTTAGATTACTAGAAGTGGCTCGGAGTCTGGATATGCGCCCGGCATATGGCAATAGGCTCACCACCTATTCCATCGTGGGACTGAAAAGCAACTGGTGAAACGTGGGAGTGTTTTACATTCCTCTGCCTACCTCTTCGGGGATTACAGGTGAGATGTTACTTTACTTTCTAAACTGAAAATAGCGTGTAAAAAACCCAAAAAGGTATTGTTATATTTTCAAAATCTGTCCGGTAGTACATATACATATGTAGATATAATTGTAAACTATAAAAACACATTTCATGTCTTCATAGACGCGAATCAAATATTCACTACTTGAAATTGTAAATAATTCTAATACCTAATGAAACTGTAAGCATATTATACACACTAAAGTTTGTATAATTATCACATTTAACGACCACTTACTTTCATATAATTATGGGTCGCGTGACCTTGAGTCGCCGATACCAATAGTATAGGACTTAGCGATATATCTACATTATAATTACAAAGCACGGCTAATAAACAGAATTAATTACTTAGCTGAATTGAATCAGCTTTTACTTAACAAACTTCACTATTATTAAATGAAGATAAAATTAATCAAAGACACTAAACGAAAACTACGAGTATATGACTGTGGCCCTGGAAACTGCACATACTTAAGGGATTTGATGAATAACAGGCGTTGCATACTGCATGAAGGTATGCCCGATCACTGACATATTCGCTAATTGTTATAAGTAACTTTAGATTAATTTATTACAAAATTATGTAATTAAAAGGGAACATGTAATAACAGTTGAGACAAATTCTTGAGTTACAAAATTGGGGACTTTTGTATACATCGTTCAGAATTCGTTCAGAACTTCAGTTCAGTAATTTTGTAGACTTGGTAAATATATAAATTAGTGTCGAGCTCTCTATTGTTCCATAGAAACAGACTGCCGTATAGTAAATGACAGTAGGTACTATTGACTAAACATATTTACACAACGCTTACTACATATATTAGTGCTAAGTTTCAAATGTTAATTTGTTTCAATGATTAAACGTAAATAAAGCAAAAGGTATTCGCTTTACGTACTAACCTGAGGTTTCTCTGAATAATCCAACAAAAAGAGTCACCATTATCAATGTGATTCCCTCTCATGCGTCATCAATATACAATATACATATACTTACCCATATTATCATCCCAATAAACCTCTTAATAATGACTACTGCATATGTTTCCATCATCATCATCATCATCAGCCTATTTCCGTCCACTGCTGAACACAGGTCTCTCCAATATCACGCCACTGAGCTCGATCTTCAGCTCTTCGCATCCAACCGCTGCCAGTCACTTTGCGTATGTTTTCTCAACTGATAATTCCCTACAATCGATTTGTAAATACATATTATTAACAATTTCAATCTGATTCCGTTTACTGGTAAAGAGAATACAAAGTAGGTATGTACTTTGCCGATTTTGTTTCGTATATTTCTAAAACTTAGTGGAATGCGAAGCAAAGTTACGAAATAAGCCCTATTATAGTCATCAATCAGAGCACCCTTTGCTAATAATTGTGGGGCCTGCCTGGAGAAGTGTACAAATTGGCATACCCAACCCTTCTCGTGATACTGTTTCTAATAAATTGACAACGGTCTAAATGAATAATCGCTTATTTAAATTACACGGTGTGATTTCATTTACAGGAGCACACACAAAAGCGTGCGCGAGGGCACGCACGCGCATATAAACTTGTACGTACGCATTGACGTATGCACACTTTATAAGTTCAATAACAAAGCTATTTCCGGATTTCTTACTATTTTTCTCATATATAGTAGCCTCATTCCCTATCGTATCGAAGTGGTATGTTGTCTTTAGAATAAGCAATTTTTCGGAGAACTAATATTTCTGTGTTATTTATCAAGTAAGCGAACTAACGTTGAATTATCATTTACTTCTCAGAAATTACAATATTCATCTATGGAAAAAGCATATCGCATAAAAACGGATGTTTCGTTGTACCAACATATTCAATAATTTAAAATATTATTCGAATGGCTAGAGAAAGGGGTACTACCCCTACCCATGGTGGGTACCCCTAATAATGCATTAATATATATTCTTGCCTCGGAACACAGCTACACAGCCTTTCACTTACGATACACCTGAGTGCGGTTGTTAAAACAAATGTTGTCGAAACCTTTCAGTCCAATAAGAATTTATGCCGACAAAAGTAACGTCAGTCTGAAGGAACGCTTGATAGATTGCATCGTGTTTTTCATTGCTTAAAATACAAAACATACATCCGATAAAGAACTCTCTAAAAGAAAAATAGCACAATTTAAAAGACGCGAGTCACGAATTTATTGTTGGTTAACAGAAAAAAAATCTGTAAGTCTTTTGAATAAATGTTACGTTGTATCATACTGGGGTATAGGGAGCACCCACAGCCATGTGAGGCCAATGTATCCCTCACGACGAACTGAGGGGAGATCAGGACTATTATTTGGGTAGATTACAAGTGACATGGCCCGTTGGTGCAGTGGTTAGTGAACCTGACTGTTGCGCCGCGGGTCGTGGGTTCGATTCCCACTCAGAATAAAT
>DWDV01000763.1:0-15153 GCA_018245615.1 Mimoniades ocyalus
CTTTCATCATCTTTCTTACATACCCAGCTCTCGCTTCCATAAAGTAGCGTTGGAGTAAGCACAGAGTTGTGTATAGCTAACCGAGTCCGCTGACTCAGTCGGTGGCAACTCAACAGCTTACTCAAAGCTCCATTCACACTATTTCTTGCACTCACTCGTCTCACTATGTCAGCGGTGTACCTGCCATCCCTGCTAGCTAAAAGCATATCCAAGATATACAATTTCGTCCACTTGATCCAGTACTGCATCATTAACGACTACCCTTGCAGACGTTCTTGACTCATCTCTTTCAAATACCAAAACTTTTGTCTTGTTCGCATTCAATTGTAAGAAGCCTTTTTTCTTACAACAAAACATTATTAAACTTACAATTTACAACTTACAACAAAACAAACTTACAAACTTACAATAAAACAAAAAATTATTTTTAATGTTTTATACATTTTTGTAGGAACGTCTAACGACTGAGAAAATACTATATCATAATATGTATAATGCGGTGTTAAAGCGTGTCGCTCGTGATTAAAAGGTTTTATTTTCAGTAATGTAAGTGTATTAAATGCACTACGTTTAGCTTTAACGGCACATTTTTCCGAAATAAGAACTCGGTAACTCTCTTAGCGCAACTTAGTTATAAAGCGAAAGTGAGAAATTTTAATTTAATGGCATTATACATTTGGTAACAATAACAATGTGCAATAATACATTCCTATTTGTACGAGTAGTATTTTTTGATTGTGAAAAGCAGAAATAACATTTTAAAACTAAAGATGAAAAGTGATGACATAACGCTTGCATTTAGCCGAAGGAGTAGGCAGAGGAGTGTAGTTAATTCTCACGTTTCACCCACTACGTTATACGTACCATGAAATAGGAAGGGGGCCTATTGATAAAGTGTTTTAAAAAGTGATTTTTAGATAACTCAATAAATAACTTGATGATATATTCTCACACAAGTAAGCTGTATCAAGCGGATAAATATTTAATACTATAAACCTGACACAATAATACATTTATATTGCCATAAGTCTATATTACGACTCGTGCTTAGTGCAGTCCCCGATCTAATCACGATCGAGTCCCGAGTGCCATTTCCTGCCCACTCGTTGATCGCTTGCTATAAGCACATAAGTTTCAATGCTATCATTTATTTTTATAAAGAAATAATTTCTCAAGCGTTATCCGTACAATAATAATAATTATATCTTCTGACACCTTCACACGCGGCCATTTGAACCCCAATTAAGTATAGTGTCTGTGTTACGGTAAATTGTCGCCCACGTATGTACATATAAATAATTATACACCTATGTATATAGATTTTTTAAATCCAGATACAGAACAAGTAATGTGCTTATGACACAAATATTTATTCTGGGATGGAATCAATAGTCAGGTTTACTAGTCACTGCACTGAAAATATATTATTAACCATGGTTTTTTACCGTTTTTGTATATAAAAATCACAATCCCGCGTTTTACAGTTACAAACCTAATTACGATCTATTCGATCTTACTGGCATCTTGTTAACTCTTATTATTTGTATAAAAGTTAGTCCACTTATTTGGTAAACTCAATATTTTCAAAATATGTATGTACTTGAAAATGCCTCTTATGAACGTAACGCGTAAAATTTGAGAGTGTTCTACATTCCTCTGAGTTCCTCTTCGTGGATTACAGGTGTGATGTTACGTTTTTTTAATACTAATAAATATACTTCGCATTATGATAACGTAAGATGGAATATCATTTTAAAATGATAATGCAAATTTCATTATTTATTGCGAAACGTTCAAATCCATTAAGCAGAGCACTCGATATTTTACAAGAATCCTTTTAAAGTCTGTATTGATTTTGTTCTTACCGTAGTCCTTGACCTAAACGTGATCAAGTACAGTATATTTCCATTGACAATTGCAGAAATCGTTATAAACGCACCAATTTCATTATAAGATGGTACTACTGACATTTTAATAATAATAATTTGATAATAATGATAATAATTTGTAGAAGAAGCCCGGCAGGTTTGTAGGGACTTCAAATTGTCACACACTGAACACATTATGTACATGTATGGTATAAACGCATTCCGAAAGAATTTAACACTCTGACAAAACAAATCCTTATAACACAAGTATATTTGTCCTGGTTGAGAATAGAACCCACGTCCATAGCCCCACTGTTGGGTCACAACAGGTTCAACAGACCAGTCAATCGCATTTCATACAATTCTACATCTGACTGTTTAACCAGTACTCACTGTGGTCCCCGATCTAATCATGACTAATCGTTCCACATGTCACACGTAAACATTTGACATTATGAATACACACAGGTTAGTAATAATTAGCGAAATATTCGCATTAATTGCGAATATTCCTCTTTCTTTACAATAAACGTATTTTTATCTATAAAATTAGCACGTGGTAATTAATTTAATAGGTGTTATAAGAAATACTAATAATAGTTTGTATCTCCAACCGGATCTGGGCGCAGAAGGTAATATCCTTATTTATTTCCGTTGGGTGTTCGCCCTCTAATTGCGACTCCGCTACCCAGTGATTCTCCACAATCTCGCTTCTTATTGTAATTACTTGAGATATTTATGCTCAGTTCTCAGTATTAATAGGAGCCGGTTTAAGAACTTTTGTTGTCTCTTCCCTTATAATGGTATTGATAAATGAAGTTTCTTTGTTCTGCTATTAAAGCGATTCGTATATTAGCAGCGCCTACGCCTACTACTGTACGTACGAAATGTCGTTTTACAACCGTTCACCGCACTCTCGGGCAAATTCAACAGCATGTTGATAAATTATACTAAATATTTTATAATTCAGTCAGTACGTTTCTCGGTGGGTACTCTGTAAATAAACTCTTTAAATACATTTTGACTGAAAATTTATTCACAATTCGCCAGCAGCATCCAATGCGGCGAGATTCGCTATAATAGTGACTACAGAAATGCAAATACATCTGATTGGCTCTCCACGTACCCGTAGCCCTTCTACCTGCTACTATACATTTTAGTCCACGTTTTAGTGCCGTATGTAGCAATTGGGTTGAGGCTTAATAAGACCTTTACATTAACATAAGGCGTGTTTACTATTTGAGTAAGGAGGAAATCAGTTTAACACGTCTCCGAAACGGATGAAATTTATTAGCAAATGGGAACACGAAAATGTTCTAGCCGTGCTATTTCGTTTTGTTGTGATTCAATTTATTGTAGGTACTGCGATATAGTGTCTACGTTACGGCGTAGTCATAACTATTGATTTTGGCATATATTTACGTATTGCAAACACTTATAGTACGTAGGTTGAAGTGTACCGCTGTGCGCCCTTGGCAACACGGACGATATTCAAATTCCATTCAACTACCGGGGGTTAAGCTACCGCTGAATAGATAAGACTAATGGTGGTAGCATCGCACGAGTATAGACGCAGCCGTTTGCTACAATCGAACGATACCTGCGCCTTGTCGCTGATTACGGGTTCACGGGGAAGTCCGTCTATCTATTCCGTGGCGCGGTGCCGATGTTCTGAACCGTTGCGGTTTGCGAAACTCGTTCGGTGTATCGGAACGAATGCGCGCGTGCGGCCCGCTTTCGACGTCATTTCTAGTTCAGTAAATAGGAGAGTAATTAGTCTTGCAACGATCTGACTTTTGCGTGTATTTGTAATTATTGGAGTAGCGTGTTTAATCCGACACAGTACAAAATAATATTAATATGCGCTTTGGATTGCTGTGTGGTTTCATGTTGCCTTTTTCATGTGAAATTGCCGTAATCAAATGAAATTAATACAAGAGCCGTATTCAAATTAATTTAATGCAAGTGGAAACTTCTGTAAAATTGTTGATATTATATCAATTCGTATTTTATATAGAATATTATGGGCTAAATGAGGCCGGTGTATTATAAAAGGTTTAAGTTCATTACTAAAAATGATTTCTTATGTTAGTGTATTATGTTTTTGAATGTATCTGGCAACTAACTAATATACCTATATATTTCACTATATGCTCTTATAAATCACGACTAGTATACATGTAGACAACTGAGGGAGTAAGCGTGTACATGTAGTATTGGCGAGAGTCGACTGTAATAAATTCCAAGACACACCATTCTCTGTAGCCAAATCCATCGAATCTATGGCTACGTCGTTAAGGATCTACCAGCTACGTTAAACGGGAGCGTAGCCTTGTCAACAGAAACTCATTTGTTAATACAACTCAGCAAACAGTTGAAAGTCAGATGTGTAAGATTAATACATAGTTATTCATCGGTGTATTTGGTTTTAATTCTTACATTACATTAGAAAGCACCAAGATACGGTGAATTTTCACTACACAATGAATTTTTATGACGAATAAGTCGAGCGTAAATGATACATTTGCAATATGTGCAGGGCTTCCTCTTAATATTCCTGAAAAATAAGATTTTGTCAGGTGAAAAACTTAAAATCGAACGTCAACAACAAACCAGACTATAACAATATACTTATTTAACTATGTTTAAAGACAACTCTGAGCTGGTGGGCACACCACGAGCATTATTATATCTATCACTAGCACGTGTAGCAACATATGAAATTTCACGACAGACTATAGAGCAAAACGTCTGAATTCAATAACAAAAGAATGCAATACTCCTGTCGCGTTTTCCAATATGAATATGCATGCCACCTGAAAGTGCAAATGCGCCAAACGAATCTTTACTGATGCTTCACGCGATAAAATCTTCAATGAGCTTGAGCGCTCTTTTACACGAAATATAAAGGCGCCATCGAATATGAACGTTGTTGTGAAGTAAAAGCTGTTTGGTGTTGCTTTTAAATAAATCGATTTTTATAATACTTATACACGTACATTGAATAGTACAATCGATATTATTAATGCTGTATTTGTGACTTGAAATTTCTCATAGTAGCCTGGATTCTGGATTAGTGCCCGGTGTATAGTAATGGGCTCATCGCCTATTTTATATTGTGAAAGATATAACGTAACTGGTGAAATGTCGGAATATTCTAAACTCTTCTGCTTAGGTCTTCGGGGAGATACAGCGCGATGTCACGTATTGGTTTTAATGCATTTCATCATTTATGCCGTGAAGCTGCTGCTTCACAGCATGCATGAACAGATTTGAACCTAGAACTAGAGTAGACGACTAAATACTTAGCCACTGGGCCATCACTCTTTTTCGCGTACTAATGCAACTGATGCCTTTCCTTCCGTCTGTCACGCTCCAAAACTAGCGACGATGACAATTGAAAATCGAAAGCCTGTCAGATGAGTCGACTATGCGACCGTCGCGCAACAATTTTTTTAACAACTCACATACCTATATCATAAATCAATATATCATTAAGTAATGCAACACTAAAGGTATGTGCACATATGTGCAAATATAATCAAAATCATCATCTTTAGCCTGTTGTATATTATTACACTGATGGACATAATCCAGCCCTCAGGTTATTTTACCTATAATCCCGTCGCTGCTCATATGGGTTGGTGATTGCAAAGCACGTCTTGTCGCACAATATACGAACAATGCATATCAATAAATATATCAAAGTCAATGTCGGTTAATATTTCGCGAATATATTATTATTACTGGTCAATCAATGTTCATTTTACTGGCTATTTGCATTTTAATAGCCGCCACCGGCAACTATTGCATTATGTAGATACTAATTTAGAGAAATTACGTTGCTAGGTGGATAATTAAGGATTAATTCTCCATGAGCGCAACAGTGACAAGTGTCAAGACGTTACTCGTGTGCAGACCGTAATTAGCTATTTTAGTGCCGCCACTATGAAATCAATATTCGCCGTGACATATTATACATTATTCAGACAGTGCCGCATGGCTTCTATAATTACAGAGTTGAAATTGAGCTATTTGTACGTAAATTAGTATCACTAATAACCCTTTATCATATAAACACTTGTTGAACTTCTTTTTTTCGCTTTGACTTGATAATATTATTAATTTGCTTGTAAACTGTATGTTGAGACTGGTCAGACTCCAATATTGTACGATTTAGTGTTTCATGATTCGTTAGGACAGAGTCCTTATACATTAAAATTTTATGAAATTGAGATTGTATGCCGACGGTTGACTCTTGTGATAGTGGGCACTTAAGATAAGAGAGCGTGTACACGCCCACACACTAGACTGCTCTTTCTATAACAAAAAAATCCCCATTGTCTCATATTACTTCGAGAGAATGCGTGCATCCACTTAGCTCAAGTATACATAGACTTCAAGAGACGGCAACGCTACACCGACTCGAATTCTCTCGTTATTCTCATAGTAGATATGGTGTACTATTATAATGGACAAGTTGAAATGAAAAATAATTATTTGTCTTTAAAACTATTTGCTGCGTTTTTAAGGTGCGCTGTGTTATCATTTAGCTTTAACTGTAAATAACAGTTCCAATTGTGCTGCTTCGCGGTTGAAGCAGAAACTTCTTTTCAGCAGTTCAGCATACTAAGCGTCTTTTCACATACTAAACTTGAAGTAAACATTCTATAACGATCAGAACATAGAAATATAATTCACGCTGTATAAAAAATATTTCTGACTACATTCGGCGGTAAAAAAATCTCATTTTATACAAACAATAGACGATGTAATCTACAGGAATGCTTCTACAGTAAAAACAATGCGACATACAACAATACAGAATAGATAAGTGCATTTTTCAAGTTACTGCGGACGTGAAGCATTAAATATGTCTGTGCAAATATTTCGCATATCACTCAACTTCACATCTAACTATAGATTAGAATCATTAACGTATTTTCGTTTGAATTTTTAACCTAATAGTTTTGGAGCTACAAGAATTTCTTTACTATTATTATTACTTTGTAAAAATTAAGCAACAATTAATCCAAATGAAACAGAAGTCACTTTTTAATATTAACAAATGTGACCCTACGATATATAAAACAACTTATTGATTAATAAAACAATTTATTCAATTTCCTTCATGTTTTTCACGGATTTTCTTCTTTTAGACCATACAGCAAAATTTCTGATAACGTCGTAGTCGTAAGATGAAGTGGCTATACTGTCACCCCATTTTTTTTTCATATCAGATCTCTTCTATATAACACACGACGACAAAGCTCCGTGGGCCGTGCACCTTTTTATTCGCAACTTATTTGTTACATTGTTGAGTACGAAAGATAATCTTCCAGCGTAATCTCACAATTCAATCAGTCGCTGAAAATGCCAACGAATCTTTGTTGTTTCAATGAAAATAATATCTCGACAAATTTCGATAAATCTCTCGATAATCTCGTAATACCTGCTTGGGGTAAGCGAAACTGATATAATATTAATAATATAATATCGTGAACGTATCTGCCCTTTTAAGTTTTATCCTAGAAGTATCAAAACTTTCAGTCCATCTGTCACATCACGCCAATCGGAGGTTCGATAAATCTTTATTATTGAAATTTCGCAGAATTCGAATATTTTCTATTTTATATATGTGCATGTTATTCTTATTAGTATTACATCAGGTTTACAAATAAGATTATTATAAAAAAATAAACATATGCAGGGGATTTTAAGTGACACTGTACTGTACGTTCAAATCGTTATTTTATTTTAATTTATATTTTCTAGTAGTGGCTCGGAGTATGGAAATGTGCCCGGTGTATGGCAATAGGCTCACGTGAAACGTGGGAGTGTTCTACATTCCTCTGTCTACCTCTTCGGGGATTACAGACGTGATGTTACGTTTTATTCTAATAATTAATTTTAATAAGCCGCCGTAAAATGCTCTGTGGGTATGCTTACTAAATAGAAAATCTTTATTTCCTTAAATATAATAGTAATAAAATTTGAACTCTGTTTAAAAGCATGCGACAATATTATAAAATACTTGGTGCCTAACGTACTCGTACTATCAGAAGGTCATTTGTACGTTGTATTATCAACGTTATGGAGACAGAAACGTGACGCTAGACAGGTTAATCTACAAATTGGTCAGTGCTATATATAGGTCACGTTTATTTCGCTTTAAGCACTACAATAAATAATTTCATGAAATGAAACACATACCTATACCTTCAACGGAAATGTTTTTCAATGTATCGTTGTTAAGGTAAAGAACAAACAAATAAGAATGTTTCGACTGTTGTTATAATATTTCTTAAGAATAAATTTAATGCTGATTTTATTTTCTCAAAGCTAAACATTTATTTGGTATATTTAGTTATAACTTATTCCTTATTTATAAAAACAATGAACAATTTGAATAATAATAACTAAACAAATATGAAACTTTTCAAGTAATTTACGGTTCAATCTGTATTAATGTAATAAATTCGAGCGAGATTGTGTGCATTTCTATCAAACAGCAAAGACGCAAATCATGGACGTGATTTTTGCATAGAGGTAGACTTTGGGCTAGACAATAAAAGATACCTACAAACTTTTATCCCGAAAAAATGTTCGATTCTATGTGATCTATGTGATTTAAATAGCACCGCCGAAACGATTCGCATTTGGTATGAAGATAGCTAAACTATTAGAATTAGTGAACGGTTAGAATTATTTTCAAACCAACCGCTAAAAGAGTCAATCACTGTACAAAAATAATTTTCCTTTCTGCTCAGTGAGATGTGATTGACACAACATTAATGTTGTTATTATGTGCACTTGAGAAAAAAATATGATCACGTCTACAATGAATCCTTTATCAAGGCACATACTATTGTTACAATATTACTGAAGCATTACATATAAATTAATAATAAAATTTATTGTTAGAAACATTCCAATCATAAAATAAACCGGTTATTACAATTTTGCATAACTTGCTACAGTGTATAGCATAAATTATGGCGTTGCTCGTGGTCTTTGCTGGCTACAAATTAAGATCGAATTACGGTTGAACCTCACGACTTTCGTATCCCAACAACTATTTGATTAAGTCCAAACGAAACAAAGCAGCTAGTTCACTAACAGGTGTAGTTTCGGTATCGCAAAATCTTATTTAATTGAATGATAACAGCCGCAAGACACCGCTCTGTTTATGTAAATTTGATTCAGTTATTAGACCCTCCACAGACGATTAGTCAGTTCTCACGAAATTTCGGAACTCCAGCTCGATGTTTCGCTTCAGTTGATTTTCATATTATTGTAAACGTTAGTAGCACTGTGATAATGAAAGCTTATATTTAATTTTTTTATTTTTCGATTATTGTTGTCTTTTATTATTACGTAACATCACGTCTGTAATACCCGAAGAGGTAGACAGAGGAATGTAGATCACTCCTACGTTTCACCAGTTACGTTTACGTCCCACTATGGATTATGTGATGAGCCTATTGCCATACACCGGGCACATATCTAGACTCCGAGCCACTACTAGAAAATCTAAATTATAAAAATTTAGTAGTGCCCGACCCGGGAATTGAACCTAAAACTTCCCGATCGGCAGTTGCACTTGCAACCAACACGAGACAGTTTTTTGTTATCAACAGTGATATATTTATTTTATAGACAATAAGATACGTCGGAGGACCCCATATTTAAATTAAAAAAGAAATAAGTTTTAACGAAATTTTCACGTGTTCTATATTGAAGGTATTCAAAGGTGCGCGCGCGACGCCCGTCTGCTCAAATTTTTATACTCGCACGCATGCCTGAATACTTGCCTTTGTTTTTATTGTATGCGAGTATGTGTGTGTATGTGTGCAAATATCAAGATTCTCCCCATCGCATAGAACGTTTTTCTTTACATGACGATTTCTGCGAATCAACACATCCACAGAACAGTCGAGTATTCTCTGGTCTTAAAGTACTAAATATTTACTTTATTCCATTATTCAATCTCCGATTTAAACATATAATATTGTTTTACCTTATACTCTATAATAAATGTAAGCCTTTTAGGCTTTTAAATATGATTTATCGTCTCATAAAGAGCTAAGTGATTTGCCACCGAATCTTTCTTTTTTAAAGTCTCGACGGAATTTGGATTAAATCCATTTACAGGAAAATAGAGTTGAATAGACTGCTTGGCGCCGGCATATTCAAGGCTGTACAGCACACGTCGGCTCAGATCACCCCACCGTTTGGATCGCACATAAGTGGCTACGAGTCAAATAGGCTCTTACCCACACCGCAGTGAACGCAACTTTCCCCACTGGATCGGGTAAAATTTCATTATAACTATGTACATGTACGAATCATTTATGACGTAATTGAATTATATTTCCATAATACAACTTCACACAACCGAGTAAAAAGGTTTCAGAAATGAAAATCAAAGTAACAAGGAAAATAATTTTACTGAAGACGTGATAACGACAAAGGGTTTTCTGGACTGTTAACAAAAAATTCTATGCACATTGTCGGCTAGGTAGCAATTCCCACTCAATCCCTTTCGTCAACAAGTACAAACTTACGCGGCGCACGTGCGTCCGTATCAATAGTACCTATAACAAATAGGCTGATATTTCGTCAGAAATAACCCGAATCAAGTTTCAGTGCGAAAGCTTTTGTGTGTGGCAGGTGAAAAAGTGAGAAACTTGATTTATTCGTATACTGGCGCCGCCTATCGCCGGATGATTGAACGGAGAACGTGTTTATACATCGACCAAAGCGTGAAATATGACAACTGAAATACGCTTCGAAGTTTCTCTATTTTTAATAGTCGCCGTACGATACAGGCGGCGATCTTATAAGACGTGGGACCCGGCATGACTTGCGTTTAATATGAGAAATATCGAGGCGGGACGAATACAAAAATTTGATTTATGTCAGTGTAGCACGTTGTATTGTTTCATACGATCTAAGCTGGGTTATTCTGAACCCGTCAAGTGCCTCCGTTCCGTTATGCACGGCCGTGTATACATGTACAGCATTGTATTCAAATAAGTTTTCCACTACATACATAAGAAAGTAGCTGTACACTGCGCAACAAGCTCATGTAAACTCGGTATTACTCATACTTACCAAGCTATGTATGTTTGAAAAAGTCTGGCAAGTTTACAAATCAAAGGAGGGGTTCCATACGTGATCGAAGGGAGCTTGAGTACATATTGCTTGCGGCCCTATTTGTTTATCTAACATGTTGTTCAAATGCTGTCATTATTATGCCATTACTGAAATTCCGTGTTTTATCAATTTACCATAGCATGTTTATCAGACAACATGTGCTTAGTAATTCAAACATGTTTATCGTAATGTGTAAGTGTTTTATTATGTGTAAAAATAATAATGATTGCATTATGTTTTCATAAATCTACTTATATTGTACAAAAATCAATTTTTTGAACTCCATGTCTGTCATTACAATTGTATCTAATAACTTCGATATACAGTCACATTCTCAATATATTTTTAGAGCCATGAAAACAAAATAATAAGTACCTACGTCCGGCTCACAAAACCGTCCCTCGACGTAATAAATTAAGAATGGGCACAATCAGGCCAGTAAACTAAAATCCATAAAATCCGGCACAATGAACTTGGCCTACGGCATTACCGCGTGCAAGTAATGGGGTACTTGCTATAATATGTGTGGCTGAGTGTCGACAGCCGATATTGACTTTGATAAACGACCGTCAGTGTCGCCCTACAAGAAGCCACGTCATATACTTTGGTGCATTGCGGTCTACATCATTTTTATGGAAATGAATTAATAGAAACTTGCAATATAACTGACATCTGATTTCGAAATTTTCAAATTTAATTCATTTTATTTAAAGTCAATATTTCAATTTATTGTCATTTGGATTTCGTTCAGTGAAAGTTAATGCATAGATATCAGTTTGAATTGTATGAAAGATAATGTTACATGTACCTGAGCCATATATGAAGCCATTAACACATACAATCTCTTCCCTGTGATTTATTTCACTCTACTAATGTAAATTTCAGATTAGAGTTGGGATCAGATGAAAGATTAGAAGTGACTTGACGTTGCTGAGCGAGTGAATAAATATATCTAAGGAAAATATTGCTGCCTTGTACGCATACTGAAATTAGCTTTCACTATTTCACTAGCTTTATAGTTAATGCTCGCATTATCCAATCATTGAAAAAACAGATTACATTGGAAAACTATGACCACCTTGACCGTCGGACCGAACTAACGCAACATAAGCGTTGCTGTCTTGCGGCAAAAATTATGTTATTACCCACGAACTCTCACAACGGGCTCCTTCCACCGGCTATCTCACCAACCCTACCCTTGTTTACACTCTATCCGCGTAGGTTTTATGACTACTGACGTGATATTACGTCCAACAAGAGTACTTATGGTAGTCCTTTACTTGTCTGATACAGTGTATTGCACGTAAGTGGGATATTGTAAGTGTAGCCGATCCTATAGGTACTATCACTAGCTATAATATACTCATATAATATACGGTTTATATTTATATAAGTTAAAGTTTTACAAATCTCGGAGTTTGCATTTCTACTTGATGTATGACAATAAGCTTATCCAGCAGTCCATGGGGCGTAAAACGCAGATGAGTCGTGATATTATTTTATGTTGTGTACATATCTTCACGCCAACTCCCTTACGGGGTACGTAGAAGGCATTGAGTGCTAAATACATATTTATCTATCCTTTCAGACCTGTCTCGCTATTTCTACATACATCATTCTCTTCATATATGTTATGTTATTATACATATTATGTAAAATATTATGTTATGTAAAAGCATGTTTATAAGTAGCCTACTCCAACTTTTCAACATCACCTGGGATTACGGGCAGAAAATTCCAATTGGCATTAAGTCCGGCCTTTGTCGTCAATAATAAAGGATTAATAAAAAATATTATAAGTATGGGAGTATAAATGCAATGGATACAAGGTTTAACAATACTCTTAATAATGTAGTAATCAGATAAACTTTTAAGTCGTACGAGTAAACTAATATATTCCTGTGCATTATCAATGTGCGATTTTTATTTAGTACGAGTATGTGTCCATAACATCCACTGAATGGATTTATTATTATTTGAGATTGAATACGGACGTCTATGTAGCTTCGGCAAATTCAAACGAGAATGAATAGTTGAATCTGCGCAAATAAGCAAGCGGATAATACAGATTTAATATGTGGCTTACACTCCGTACGTATATCTGATAAACGCGTAAGTCCAGCTAACGAGCGTCTGCGTATTTCCGTTCGACATTATGCTAATGCTGCCGGCACGCATGCCTCGGACCAATGAAAACTAAGCACTGCCAGTGTTTAGCTTCTGATCTCATATAATAGTAAGATTTGCAAGGTGAAACGTGGACCGGTCACATCGAAAATGATAAGCGGATTAACCCAGCTACTGAAATCTGGTGTCTCCACATTAAATATAATCAGCATAATATTAAAATTTAATATTAGACACTATCGAGTATAGATAAATACGCATATAGAAGTATTACAATATACTATTGCAATAAAGATTATTAAATATTGATATTTAAATGTAATATAACGTCAGTCCTACGTTTCAACAATTACGTTTAAGTCCCACTACGGAATAAGGGCGGAGCCTATTATCATACACCGTGCACGAATCCAGACCTCGAATCACTGATAGAAATTGTATCTAGAAATTATAAGTTAAAAAATCTAGTGGTACGATCAGCATTCACGCTGGCTACCACTTCACCAACGAAACAATCAATCGATATTTAATATCATCACCCTATAAATATTCCACAAAACTTATTGCAACTAAAATGTTATATATTTCTACAGAACTGTCACAAATGTTAACTTGATAATCTTATACTAACAATAAAGATGATTCAGGCAAATATTAAAGCGCTGCAAAAATAGTCCAGTTAAAGCTAAAATCAGCTAACGTGAAAAAATATGAAACCTTTTTTAGTAGTGGAAATGACGATCATAAAATAATTGATATTATTAAGAGGTAGAGCATATGCGTGAACTGATACGGTTATAGAATAGTCATTTAATAAATCGAACTACGTTAGGATTTCAGCTATTGGAGAAATGTGTTGTTGAAATGTATTTAACGTCCCACATCTAGTATCACTCTCAACAAAACATACTACCACGCACCAGTATGCGTTACCAGAATTAGTCGTACAACTTAATGAGAGATATTTTCTAAAGCTTTTCGAAGTTTAAATAACGATTGTTACCTTATTACAGCAACCAATCTCATTCTTGGATAATACCTTCAAAATTAAATGCATCTAATGAGAAAATAGATAGATAATTAATAATCATGAACTTAGTCAATCACATTGCTGGTGTCATATACAGCAGATATCTAGGTATATTAACTGCAAGGAATTCACTAACAAAGCTGATGGAATCCACGATACCTTTATGATTGAGGCTTGCAATCAGAGTGCAGTTATAGAATTTCCATAATATTGATCGTCCACACAAAGTCACTCATTAGCTACTCTGATACGTTTATCGTGTTCAGATATCCGCCTTTATATATCCAATTGAACTGTTACGTCATATTATTGTACACGCTCCAATTGTCATACACCCACTATGTTCACAATAGTACAGCGATCGAGGACCAAAATCTATAATGCAGTTTATATTTGAGAGCAAAGCTGAAAGCGCAGCCTTGATAAGTATATAATACGATAGGTATAGTTAGGCAGTGTCATGATCATTTCACGTGGCAATAGCTGATATCAAACTTATGTAGTTACAAGGTTGATTCATTTAACAACAGAGGGCACATAAAAAGCCAATATCAATTGTCTCTATAAAGTAGACAATATTTTACGGTTATTTTATATCATCTCTTTGTGGTATAAATAAAGTGTTCTTGTATTGTATGATATTTCATTAACCTTATTAGTAGCACTTTGAGAACATTTAAGAAATGTTTGTTTTAATATACCTTTACAAATACTACCTTCAACCTGTCATTGTACAAATAGTCTAAGGGACGGAGATTATTCCGGCATATCTGAGTTATGCTTAGACTGACACGGACAATTGTTAGTTGTGAATCTGTTTGTAGGTTAGTAAGTCTCAAGCGAAGCAACCGTATACATATATGTACTATCATTGCACAATGTATTGCAAATATAACTGCCTCGTTGGTCGTGTTTGTTGCAAGTGCGACTGCCGATCGGGAGGTCCCGGGTTCGATTCCCGGGTCGAAC